>JAAAJZ020745751.1:0-11024 GCA_010015985.2 Actinopyga echinites | reverse complement strand
ACATTTCTCTAATGTTTTTATTGCCGAATGGTGTATCGTCAAGTATAGATAAGTTGTTTCCAAAAAGATAGCTGTGATTCAAAGTAAGTTTGAAGAAACATGTAAACGTAATACGTGGAAGCATGCAGCGGTAAAGTACAGGTAGTTTCAAACTGTTACAGTACTTTATCAAAGGGATTACACTTTGATCATACATGGCTCACCGTGTGGTGGTATGAGCGACAAAAAAAAATACAATTTGACAGTTCCTAAAGCAACAAACATCTTAGCCATCAACTTCAATCTCTCTTGAAACATGAACAGTTGAATCAACGTAAGATAATGTTAAGGCCCTGTAGTCTCATACTGATATTGAATGTTTCCTTCCTCTGAAAATATTCGTCCAAATTTGCTTTCCAAGATGTTTATACATTGCTGATTTAAATGTAACTTATCACGTGCATTGGCTGTTCACAAAGTTATTGTGATCTGCATTTACACCTGAAAACGTTGAATAAAAAATGGTATTACCCATTCCTCTCAAAACCACTTTCTTGATATAAAACAGCTTAACTTCACAATCACTTACATCAATTCAAGATTCTTCAGAATGATCACGCTCATAACATGGAAGTGTTGAAATTTAGGGGTGTAATCATAAAACACATGGTTGCAGTACTATAACCTAAGGGTGTAGTTGCAGCTACCTAGGTCAACGTAATCAGGAAAGATGACACAAGGAAATTATTAAATATTATCAGTGCTCATGTTATATTGTCAAGAGAAGCATACCTGTTCTAATTTATTAGGGCACACAAAAACTTTCCACAATTTTCTGTATACTATTACTTACATTTTGTGACTTGCACATATGTCACACAATTTACACACAATTTTTAATTGTTTAAGGGACCATGTGAATATCATACATTTATGTTCTCTCATTTTATTTTTAACCATATTGCTCTGAGCAATCAGCAACCTGGGTAAATGTCAAGGTCCATTTACCTAGTTAACTTTTTTAAAATTATCAGCATTTTTTGTAATAAAAGAACACATTTTGTAATGAATGTAACATTGAAACACATAAATATATTGTAGAGTCCCTGACTTAAATTATGATCAAAATGTGCTTCCTCTTTGTTTGTTATAAAGCATTACTCCATGTCATTGTAGAAAAATATCAAAAATTTTGCACATGATAAAATTGCTAAAAAAGCTGTCTTCCTTTCAAGTATTTGTTATTATTAGAGTATTGTCAGTATTTGTTACTCTCTTGCTGCAGTGTCTATGTAGGAATGAAAAATCCTTTCTCTACAGTACTGTCTTGACTAACTGTGTAATTACCCACTGCATTGTAGAAACACAATTCAAAAGTTATAAAAAGTTTGAAAAGTTGCATTCCTCGAACAGTTCAGTATTTTGGGCAGATCTTTTATTTTCGAGTTGCCAAACAGTTTTTGATCTCTCTTTGCAACTAAGATGTTACTTCTTTTCAGGGGAGATTCAAGGCCTTTCATTCTGGTAGCTGAAGCACGATTTACTTGTGGAAGTGTTTAAGTTTTCCCCTGTCCTTATAGTGCATTCTTCCTTCAAACTTAATGTCATGGGTGCTATGTTCCAATGTTTCTAGCTGGGGAATGGTGACATTTTTCAATGCTGTACATTGCTCTGAGCTGGTAAATGGTACTTTCAGTAACCACTTCTTTCACTTTTCATACATGCTTCCTAAAATTTCCACTAACATTTTTCCAATAACAATTTATCATGATTAGTTATGAATGAATTTTTCATTTATTTATGTTTTCCTTAAATAGTATTTGGAGCAGGTTCTACTTGTTAGACTGCATCAGTTGTCCTGTTCTTATGGTAGTGACCTTTAAATGTTGTAATATCTTACCACAATGCCCCACCTGGCAGCTCTTTCTTTTCTTGAGTTTGAACAACTGTCCTCAATTTTATGGTGTCTAAGTACTCAGTGACTGTTTCATTCCTACAAAAATTCCTTTATCTTTGAATACAATCACAAGGAAAATTTAAAAATTAAAGCCTGCTGTGGTTCATAATGTTCATAGTTAACAGAAGACCTGATTTCAAGCTGTCATTAAGTTTACCATCTGCAAGCCATAGGATTTCAAAAACCATGGGAACCCATTTGCAGGTTCCATCATTTTTTACCATAGTAACCCATGGGAACCTACTGTACTTTTGGGTTCTGTTGTAAAAAAAAGTCCATGGGTGGTATCTGATTGGTGGTAACCAAGTTGTGGGTTCTGTGATTTCATCACCACAAGAGCAACACACGATGGGGAACAATTGTTCGTGTGAAATCCTATGGCCTGATCTCAAGGAGACCCATGTATTATTATGCCACTATATGTATGTGTCTGTAGTGGCCATGAAGCATTTGATAGCAGCAGGTTTTGTAGTGCTATACATGTATCTATGCCAAATCTACCTCTGTCAATGCTGTAAGTGCTATGTGATGTACCTATGTGGCCACTCCTGGCATTTTCCATAAACTTTTATTGCTGCGATATTCTGTTTTCATTTAATATTTAAAACACTGCTTTTTTCTCAGTCCATCAAGAGGTGAGCCTGGCAGAGCAGGCCAATGGTGAGGAGGAAATAGTGGGAGAAGGGGATAACAATCAAGAGCAAGAATCTTCAGTAGATGCAAGTACAGTTGGAGGTTAGCATTTCTTTCATACTTGTGTAAATTGCACTTCTTGGTACTTGGGAAGTTACATTAAGTAGCAGATGTGTACTACCTCGACTTGAACCAATAGGTTGGAAACTGGGCCGTAAAACTCCATCTAATCAATCAACCAGGGAATAATTTACCCGGTATCGCATCGCAATTTGCTACACAAAATGGTCACATTGCCACACAACTGCAAACTTGTATAGTAGTTTTTGTGTATATAGACCTACAGTTACAAACCATTTACTCCCAAAGAACCTGACAAAAACTGAAAACTGCTGCGCAAAATTTGTACACTAAATTATTCCCTGACTACATCTCAATGTCCCCAGTTGGATGGCAGTATTTTCTTATGTGGAAATTTGTCCTTAGTTGGTATATGGTGCCCTAGTCAGATAATTGCCAATGATTATGATTTGAATGTTTTCTCCATTCCTTTGAAGTCTGTTATCTCCCATTTTGTAGTGTTAATCCAGCTCTTAAGTGGTTTGTGTTTTGCTGGTTTGTCCCACATCGTGACACCTAAACCCACTGACACAGATTTCAGAAAAGCTTGCATTTTCATTCTTCCAACTTCAGTAACAATAGTAAGAACAATTGCACATAAATATAGACCTTCCGTGACTAAATGACTGTCAAGATCCATTAAATCCACGTTTTTAAGCTAATTAGTCTGTAATTTGCTTCCATAAATCACTCCTTGCTAGTCAGAACATTGCACCTTTCAAGTTTCAGCACATTACCATGATAATTTGGTTATTGCTCCAATTTGATCCCAAGACCACTGACTTTCAAGTGCAAAAAAAAAAATCGGTGCTCGTGGATGAGCATTTCCCTTCTTGCAACTTGGGAGCTATGGATGTTGTCAATGGAACATTGTCAGGTTTGTTGTACTCAGATGGAATTGGTGTTACTACCTGTATACTTTGGTCCTTGAAACTGTACACAGGGTTCCCTGTTGGCATGTGGTACTGCTTACATATGCTGGAATGTCCCCATTAAGTATGGTGTATTGTGTTCTATGAGATCAGATATCAAATTTACTAGGACCGGATATCATTCCACCTCTGAACATCTCCTAGCCAAAGATAGTCACTGCTTTCAGCCTGATGGTCTGTACCTTGTGAGATAAGGAAAAGTTTATTATATGATATTAGTGTATTATATTTATTACATCCTTACCATCTGGAGGGAGTCCTATTTATTACCATTAAGTCTGTTTATCTTCCTGACATTTACTTTCATCACTGTGATATTTTGTTTTTCACTTAATATTTAATATACTTCTGTTTTCTTAGCCCATCAGGATGTGAACCTGACAGGGCAAGCCAATGGTGAAGAGGAGGAAGGAATTGGAGAAGAAGGGGATGACAATCAAGAGCAAGAATCTTCAGCAGATGCAAGCAAAGTTAAAGGTAAAGCATTGTTTGTTCCTTTTTTGCAAATTGTACTTTCTGTTGCTGTACTGTACAAGTTGTCTCTTGCTCTTAGTGGTGGTTGTCTGCTTTAAAATATGTAATCGTATGTACAGTACTACACCACAATGTTCCCAGTTGGCTAGCTTTTTTTTTGTTTTATGGTGACTTAGCCCCAGGTGGTATATGGTACGCTAGTGAGATAATTGTCAGTGATTCTGTTTTGTACATTTTTTTCAAATCTGTTACCTCCCATTTTATGTTGTGAATCTTGATTTTTTGTGATATGAGTACAACTTCAGTTTTGTCAAATGGAACATGTTAGGCTTGATGTTGACCACCAGATTGGATGGCATTGCTGCGTGCATACATTTTGAGTTTTGAAGCTGTACACACTGTCCCCAGTTGGCATGTGGTACTGCTAACCTTATTATGCAGGGTGGTCCTTATTTGCTCTGCAATTTATGCATGAATATCTCATCTAGTAATTGACCTAAAGTGATCAGTAGAACATGCCTGATGTAAACATTAGCCGATGCCATAACAGGGTATTTTCTGTTCTATGGCATGGTTTTCCTATATCAAATGGTCTGGAATAGGACAACTTTCCACCTCTGAATATCTCCTAGCCAAATATAGTTACTACGTACAGCCAGATGGGCTGTACCTATAATTGTCAATGATTTTAATGTTTTGTACATTTCTTTCAATAATATAAATTTTCATAGCTGAAATATTTTGTTTTTCCTTTAACATTTAAACACTTCTATTTTCCCAGCCCATCAAGATGTGAACCTGGCAGGGCAAGCCAATGGTGAAGAGGAGGAGAAAATGGAAGAAGAAGGAGATGACAATCAAGAGCAAGAATCTTCAGCAGATGCAAGCAAAGTTAAAGGTAAAGCATTGTTTCTTTCCTTTTGTGTAAATTGTACTTCCTGTTACTGTACTGTACAAGTTGTCTCTTGCTCTTAATGGTGGTTATCTGCTTTAAAATAAGTAATTGTGTGTACTACACCACATCGTTCCCAGTTGGCTAGCAGTAATTTATTATATGGTGACTTGTCCCCAGTTGGTATATGGTATGCTAGTGAGATAATTGTCAATGATTTTAATGTTTTGTACATTTCTTTCAAGTCTGTTACCTCGCATTTTATATTGTGAACCTTGATTTCTTTTGATGTATAACTTCAGTATTGTCAAATGGAACATGTTAGGCTTGATGTCATCAGATTGGATGGGTATTACTTTGTGTATACATTTTGATCCTTGAAGATGTACAAACTGTCCCCTGTGGGCATGTGGTACTGCTAACCTAATTATGCTGGGTTGTCCCTATTTGCTCTACAGTTTATGCATGGAGTATCGCATGTAGTAATTGGCCCATGGAAATCAGTAGACTATGCCTGATGTAAACATTAGCCTATGCCATAACAGGGTATTTTCTGTTCTATGGCATCGTTTTCCTATATCAAATGGTCTGGGAAAAGACAACTTTCCACCTCTGAATATCTCCTAGCCAAATATAGTTAATACATACAGCCAGATGGGCAGTACCTGGTGTGATGAAAAATATTGAGCTTATGACCACATGGCAGCCCCAATTACTCTCATGATTACAACCTTACCATCTGGAGGAAATCCCATCATGTATTACCATTGAGTTACTCTATCTTCCTTGCATTTCCTCTAAATTTTCATAGCTGAAATACTTTGTTTTTCCTGTCACATTTAAAACACACCTCTATTTTTCAAGACCATCAAGGTGTGAACCTGGCAGGGCAAGCCAATGGTGAGGAGGAGGAGAAAATGGAAGAAGAAGGAGATGACAGTCAAGAGCAAAAATCTTCAGCAGATGCAAGCAAAGTTAAAGGTAAAGCATTGTTTCTTTCCTTTTGTGTAAATTGACTTCCTGTAACTTGTTGAAGTGTTTATGTTGGCTGTTGCTCTTAATGGTAGTTACATATCTGTTTTAAAAATTTCAATTGTGTGTGCTACACCACAACGTCTCCAGTTGGCTGACAATATATTGTTCTACATGGTGACTTGTCCCCAGTTGGTTCATAGTACACTAGTGAGATAATTGTCAACAATTTGACTGTTTTCTTTATTACATTCAAGACTGTTGCCTCCCATTTTAAATTGTTGATCGTAATTTGTTGTGATATGACTACAATATTGTCAAATGGAACATGTTAGGTTTGTTGTCAACAGATGGGCTGTGCATTACTACGTTCATACCTCTAAGTATCTCCTAGCCAAATATAGTTACTACATACTATGTACAGCCCGACGGGCTGTACCTGGTGTGATGGAAATATTGAGATTATGACCACATGGCAGGAGCCCCACTTACTTTCATGATTACAACCTTACCATCTTCCTTGCATTTCCTCTTCATTTTCATTTTCTGAAATGTTTTGTTTCTCCTTTAACATTTAAGACACTTCTATTTTCTCAACCCATCAAGATGTGAACCTGACAGGTCAAGTCAATGGTGAGGAGGAGGAGAAAATGGAAGAAGAAGGAGATGACAATCAAGAGCAAGAGTCTTCAGCAGATGCAAGCACAGTTGGAAGTAAGTATTGTTCTTTTCTTTTTTCTGCACATTTTACTTACTGTGACTTGTTGAAGTGTCTTAGTTGTCCCTAGCTCTTAATGGTAGTTATCTGCTTTAAAAATCGCAGTCATGTGTGCTACACCACAATGTCTCAAGTTGGTTATACCTACCTCTATACATTATGGTCCTTGAAGTTGTACACACTGTCTCCTGTTGGCATGTGGTATTGCTAACTTAGGCTTGGTTGTTCCTGTTTGCTCTACAGTTTATGCATCAAATGTCTCATCTAGCAATTGTCCCAAAGTGATCAGTAGAATATGCCTGATGTAAAAATGAGCCCATGCCATGAGAGGGTATATTGTGTTCTTTAGGATCATTTTCCCACATCAAATGAACTGGGATATAGGACATATTTTCACCTCTGAATATCTCCTAGCCAAATAAAGCTTCTACATACAGCCAGATGGGCTCTACCATGTGAGATACAAAATGTTGAGCTTATGACCACGTGGCAGAAGCCCTAACTACTACTTTCATGATTACAATCTTACCATCTGGAGGGAGTCCTGTGTATTACCATGGAGCGACTTTTTCTTCCTTGGATTTCTCCTAACACTTTCATAACTGTAATACTTTGTGTTTCGTTCAATATTTAAAATGCTTGTATTTTCTCAGCCCATCAAGAAGTGACCCTGGCAGGGCAAGCCAATGGTGAAGAGGAGGAAGGAATCGGAGAAGAAGGGGATGACAATCAAGAGCAAGAATCTTCAGGAGATGCAAGCATAGTTGAAGGTAAAGCATTGTTTCTTTCTTTTTGTGTAAATTCCAGTGACTTGTTGAAGTGTTTAAGTTGTTCACTTAACGGTAGTTACCTGCTTTAAAAATTGTAATCATGTGTACTACACCACAATGTCCCCGGTAAGGAAACAGTATTTTGTTATGTGATGACTCGTCCCCAGTTGGTATGTGGTATGCTAGTCAGATAATTGTAAATGATCTAAATATTTTCTCCATTTCCTTGAAGTCTGTTATCTCCCATTTTATATTTTTAATCTTGATTTCTTGTAATATGACTTCAACTGTGTCAAATGGAACATGTTAGGTTTGTTGTCACCAGATGGGACGGGCATTACTACCTGTATGCAATTGGTCCTTGAAGCTGTACACACTGTCCCCTGTTGGCATGTGGTACTGCTAACTTATTAATGCTGGATTGTTCCCATTCATTGTACAATTTTATGCATCAAATGGGTCATTCTTTAGGTGAAGTACATGCCTGATGTAAAAAAATAAAGCGTGCCATAAGTAGGGTATATTGTGTTCTGTGGGATCATTTTCCTATATCAAATGAACTGGGATGGGACATCATTCGACCTGTAAATATCTTCTAGCCAAATGGATTTACTATACGTACAGCCAAATGGGCTGTACCTTGTGAGATGAAAAATGTTGAGCTTGTGACCATCTGCCAGAAGGTCTAATTACTTCTATGATTACAACCTAACCATCAAGAAGGAGTCCCATGTATAACTATTGAGCCACTATATCTTCCTGGCATTTCCTCTAAACTTTCATCACTGTAATATATTGTGTTTCCTTCAATATTTTAAACACCTCCATTTTCTCAGCCCATCAAGATGTGAACTTGGGAGGGCAAGCCAATGATGATGAGGAGGAGGTCATGGGAGAAGGAGTGGATGTCAATCAAGAGCAAGAAACTTTGGCAGATGCAAGTACAGTTGAAAGTAAGCATTGTTTGTGAATTGTCCTAGTAGCTTTAAAGGGAAAAAGCAGTCACCCCAACTTTATTTTGAAAAGTCATCAAAATCTTGCTATCCTCCTACCATTTCTCTTACAAGTATTTTCAATGATGTTTCTGAACATCAGTCCTGCATAAGCAAGGTGTTATGCTGCAAAATTAAGGAATTCAACAACAAAAATGATATCACTTGATTAAAAAGAGCCATTCATGAAATAGCATAGAGGGTTATACTAATTCAGTTTGGGGTGACTGCTTTTTCCCTTTAAGTAAATTATGATCAAGTTTGTCAGTGTGGTGAAGGAGATTGAAGGGTGTGTGTGTGAGAGAAGTATTAAAAGGGGGTTTAAAAGATATTGATTTCATCAGAGGTAAAATCATCAAGTCATTGTTTAAATGTTTCATCTCAGGGATTTCCTTTGGTTTTCAATGTCATTTGCTGTATGCTTGTCATTATTTAAGCTGGGGCTGTTTACAGTTGATGCTCTGATTTTCCGTTAAAAAACATACAAATTGTGCAAATCTGTGACAAGATTTTTAGGAAGGTACACCTTATTTATGGAGTGGACTTCCTTATTGTTGAGAGTGTGAAAAGCAGTCTTGATAAAACATGAAATAACTTAATTACTTGTCAAGATGTTGTTATTTAAATGTTTTTGTAAAAACTCCCCCAAAAATCTGTTCAGGTATTACTCTGTCTAGTTCCAATTATTAACTTAGTTCACAGATGTGAACTTAAAAATACTCAGATCAGTCAAATGACCAAGACAAAACCTTTTTCTGCTTGCTAGGCATCATTCTTACGATACGTCAAAATCATATATATGTGATGTCAGTTGCTCAGGAAATAACCCTATAACAGGCACACTGGTATCACTTGAATATCAGTTAGACTTACCAAAGTCCATTCTTCCACCATATTATAGGACTTTCAAGATTAATGAGTCATGCTTTGTAATATGTACAACATAGGATGAGAGGAAAATGTATTGATTGCTGGAGGAATCAAGGTAGTGGTAACTATTTTTCTTTATAGGTGTGAATAGAACAGGCTTCTTAGGTTGTGATGGAATTTTGGTTTCAAAAGGGGTTGGGCTGTTTTAAATATGACATCAAATGTAGCAATTACATCAAGTGTCAAAAAATTTTAACTACTATAGTTAGGGACAAGGGTTGGACCAAAAGACTGAAAAGGAATGAAAGATGTTCATGATGCACATGTATTTTTCAAAAGTTTCCAAAAAAAAAAAATTCAAAAGTTTAGTGTGTGTAGAATGGCAACACTTGCAAGTTTATGAAGACATTGCATGGTGCAGAGAATAGCTAAATATCCTTTCTGTTTCTCTCAAAATTCGTGATCAGAACACAAAATCATCATCTTCCAGGGGTGTGAAGAGCCTGTTACCTGAACCTGTTATCAAAAATTTGCTATAGTGAATGTGTTTTGTTTATCTCCCTTCTTACATTTAATTAAAAAGACCTTGCACCTATTACAGAAAAGTGATAGCCAAAACATTATGTACATTAGTATTAATTATTCCTTACAGTATTACTACCAATGATCATTTCAGACTCCCAAATCATGAATAGTTTGGTACCACAATGCAGTAAAGAATTAGTGGACGAGAAAGAAGAGGAAGATACAGAGGAGGAAGAAGAAGAGGAAGACGACGGATCTACTTCATCTGACGATAGTGAGTACCTGCCATCAGATGAAGTGGTACCACCATCAGATGATTCAAATATTTCAGTCCCTATTTATCCACATCTAAACCAAGTCCTTGATCCTGATATGGGTGTGAACAATCCTCAGGACACTCTTCCCATCAGCCATGGAGAAGTTAACCATGGTCCATCCTCCATCACTGTTAAAACCACATGTAATTCTGATGGCAGAAAATATGACAAAAAGCAAATTTGCTTCTATTGTGAGACACCTCAGTCAAAATTGCCACGCCACCTGAGGAGTGCTCACCCTGATGAGTCCGCAGTGAGAGATTGGATGGATGAGAAAGATGCTAAAGTGGAAAGAGCAAAACTTACGAAGCTAAGGAACTTAGGAAATCATCTACACAATTGTAAAGTTTTGGAAGATGGTCATGGACAACTGCTCGTAAAGTATAGGCCCACGGAAAGCATGGACCCAAAGGAATTTGTTCCTTGCCCATCTTGTTACGGGTATTTTTCAAAGAAATTTCTGTGGAAGCATTCATGCCCCTTGGAAGTAAAAATCCCTTCTCTTGCAAAGAAGACAAGAGGACAGAGGGTCAGAGGTGGCAAACTACTATTGCCAAACCCATGCAATTTATCAACAGAAATTGAAGAACTGTTGAGTAAACTAAATAATGATGAAGTCGCAAGAGTGATCAAAAGTGATGACCTTATTCTGAAGTTAGCTAAAAAAGAGCACCTGAAGTTAGGTCATGATGGAGAGCAACAATCCTACATGCGAACAAAACTAAGAGAAATCGCCAGACTGTTAATGGAAGTTCGTGTTGCAACTAAGGACCCAAACCAAAATCTGACTGAGTTAATTGATCCTGCCAAGTATGATGTAGTCGTTTCTTCTGCCAGAACTCTAGCAGGGTTTGACAGCAGTAATCATTCGTA
>JAAAJZ020745750.1:0-16218 GCA_010015985.2 Actinopyga echinites | reverse complement strand
AATGAGGACGGCTAGTTTCAAAATAGCCATGGGAAATTTGCCATTTTTTCATCAGTTTAGGTAATGCACAGCTGAGTTAATACCATGCTGAATGGTTAAATGGTACATTGAAAGCTGTAACATCACCATCTTCAAACTACAAAATAAAGAAAAACATTGGGCTTTGCAATTTGCTAATGTATTTCGTTGTACAAACACACAGAGGTACTTTAATACATCCTGTAAATATTCAAGGAAGTATTTTACCCCCATTTGTCTAACTGACTGGTTTATACTTCAACGGTAAAATTACAGTTTCTACTGTAAAGAAAGAGGTTACATCCAAAGAGTTTATCAGAGAAGGAAGAGGAAAGGAAGAGCAAGAGGAGAATAAAAAAGAGGGAGCACTCCCAAATTTCGACTTGTTTACTCAAAATAGGATCAGGTTTCGGATGATGACAAATTAGTAGCTACGGATGGTGAAGTGGCTGAAGATTACAGGCCATACTATGCAGAAGCAGAGGTAAACACTTTCAGGAAGCAACACAAGCCTCTGGTAGTTGATTTAAAGGTCGTGGGATAAGTCCTAAAGATGGTAGTGGACACTGGGGCATCAAGATAGAAAGACTTTGAAAGGGTCTAAAAGTTTAAGATGGCATAATTGCAAGTTCAGGACACTACTTTGTCACAGAGAAGCTAATACGTGGTAGTATCAAGGTTCCAATAAGTTACAGGGGTAGCCAGGCCCAAGATGTTCAGCTATTGGTTGTAAAGTGGAGGACATCATCATTCTTTGGCAAAGATTTGTTCGAAGATTTGTTTGAAATTACTTTTGGGAAGTATATATGCTGTGGAAAAGTCTGGCAAGGTAACAGAGAGTCAGATTCACTATTTTAACAGTAGTGCCCCGTACCTTACTCTCTGGCAAGTAAGGTTGAAAGAGTATGATCGTTTGAGGAATACTGGTATAATTAGCCATACTGATACAAAAGAGGAGGCTTTTCTGCAGTGGATGTTAAGAAATGAAACGGCTCAATAAGGGTATGTGGGGACTATAAGGAGGTTAATGAGTGTATCGAGGATGATACCTACAGGCTGCCCAATATCCAGGCAGTTCTAGCAAAGTTGGCAAGAGGCAACACTAAAGTAAATTATTTTTCTTCTTTACATTTGTCAGTTGCGTTTAACCAATTACTGTTAGACGAGGAGTCAGCTAAGCTCCTAGTACATAAGGGGCTGTATGATACGGCACGATTGTGTTATTGAGCAAAACCTGCACCAGCTCACTTCCAGGCCACAATGGACAAAATGTTTCCTGGACTTGCATGCCTGTTGTTATTTAGACGACATCCTGTTTGGTACGGAGACAACAGAGCAAAACTTAAAGATTTTAGATCAAGTTCTTACAAGGTTAATTAATTTTAATGCGGTACTTAAGAACAAAGAGAAATTTAAATTTTTAAGATAAGTAGGAGATAGAGTATTAAGGACAAGTGGTGGACAAATAACAAGTGGTGGAAACTGTCCGATTTAAAGCAAAGTCCAAGCAGTCTTGAATGCTCTCATACCCTCAAATTTGGCAGATCTTTTATTATTTTTAGGACTACTACAGCAAGTGTATTCAGAACTTAGATACCTTTGTATGCTCTTCTTAATAGAGATGTTAAGTGGTTTTGGTTTGAATCTTGTGAGAAAGCTTTAGCGTAAGAGGCTAAGAAAGTTTTGACAAGTAGTAAGGTGTTAGCACATGACGATGCAAGTAAGATACTTATCCTGTTTGTTGATGCTGGTCTTGCAGGGGCTGAGGCAATTCTCAGTCATCGTTATACAGACCCTTTAGAAATACCGATTTCATATGCCTCAAGGACTCTCAGTCCTGCTGAGCCTAATTCCGCCCAAATCGAAAATGAGGCATTGGCTATTATCCATACAATCAAGAAATTCTATTTGTACTTATGAGGGAGACAATTTGTTTTGATCACTGATCACCAACCTGTGACTGGAAGTTATGGTCCAAAAGCAAGTATGCATGCCCTAGCAGCCACTGAAATGTAAAATGAGCACTTATTTTGTCAGGATACCAGTATAAGATTGTTTGTAGATCTCCTACAAATGATGCAAATGCAGATATGTTGAGCAGGCCAATGGTAGGTACGCCAGAAGGGGCTGACCCAGAAGAATGTGATGTACTTCAAATCTTTACCTAATACTAACCTATAAAAGTTCAAGATATTGCAAATAAAACCTCTAAGGAGCCAGTACTCTCCAATGTGTATGATTGCACAATTTCAGGGTGGCCAGGGTAGGTGAAGTCTCCGAAGTAAACGCAATGCATTACTAAGTACCAAGGGAAGAGTTGACAATAGAAGGAAGGTGTTTACTGTGGGGTAAGAGGGTCATAATTCCAGAGTGTTTGCAAGGTATGATTTTCAAAGCGATACACGAATCTTATTAAGGCATGCGTAAGGTGAAGGCGCTGGCAAGGATATTTTTGTGGTGGCCGGGAATCGACCAAGACATCGCACAAATGGTCATGGAATGTTTAGTTTGTGTAGAAATGCAAATTTTACCCAAAAAGCAGCCTTTGCTTCTTTGGCCTTCGTCTACCACCTCATGAAAATGTGTTCATGTTGACTTTGAAGAGATTAAGGGACAATCATTTTTAATTCTGATAGATAGTTATTGAAATTGTTCCAGGTGTTTGTTACGAAAAGTACTACCACAGAAGCTACCATTCCAGTATTACGTTCATTGCTTGCTCTGTAAGGTGTTGTGCGGCACCAAAACCAGAAGGTCTCGACGCTTTTAGAGGCACAACCTCTAGCTCTGCAACCCAGTTTACCGATGCTTCAATTTATTAGAAAATTGGAGAAATTTCGTTGAACATTACGTAATATCACCATGCATGGAACTGGAATCTTCTAGACAATACTAACATAGCTCACGGGGTTGAATAATAGACAGATGCACTTTCGAGAAATTCCAAGATGAGTCCTCGAACATTCTAGCAGATTCTAGTTGTGCGAACATTCGCGTACATTCTAGAAAGTGTACAGTGGTCCTGTATAACAGCTCGAGAGGCGAAACGAAATCAGAGACGGGCTAGACTCTGAGACACTCCAAAGCCGAGCATATTCGACAACCAAGAGAGCTGAAGATACCACCACCATCGCCACACCAATCAACTCTTCGAATCCAGTCTTCGAAATCGAATACATACCAATCGACGACTCCACTATCGCCAACGAGTGCCTCCAACGAGGGATCAGAAGGACAAAGGCCTAGTGATAATTACACACTGTAGCTATTGTATTCATAGCCCTAAGTAAATGTAAATATTTTAAGAATAGGAGTACTTAGGAGAAAGGTGTAAATACTAAGCAGTTTGAAATTTTAACCTCATTGTTGTGCATTCTTCACTCTGTTCGGTTTGTGTTATCAGTGTTGGAAAGCAAATACAGATCAATCTACGAATCTGCTATAGCCAACGAGTGCATTCAACGAGGGATCTGAAGAACAAAGGCCTAGAGATAAGTACACACTGTAGCTATTGTAATCACAGGACTAAGGTAGTGTAAATATTGTAAGACTAAGAGTACTAAGGAGAAGGGTGTAAATAATAAGCAGTTTGGAATTTCAAACTCATTATTCTGCATTCTTTTCGCTGTTTGATTTGTGTTGTATACCTAGCCGTAACAATAGAATACCACAACAGCTGGTTAGTGACAATGGACCTCACTTTACGTCAACTGAATTCTGAAGTTTCTAGCAGATGAATTATGTCAGACATACTTTTCGTTCTCCATATCATCCATCCAGCAATGGCCTCTTAGAACATCCAAAACATGTCCCAACATTCACGCAACTGTTCCGCAAGTCTAACCCAACCCATTGTTCTTCCAAAAGAGTGGCAGATGTATTGCATTCGTACTTCGACTGGTGTTACACCGGCAGAGCTATTCTTGACACCTAGGACTAGGTTATCATTAAAAACCTTCTGTGCAGAGTAGAATTCAGCAAAGTCAGGATACTCTAAAAAAAACTACAGGGCTAGCCGGAGTTTCAAGCACCGCAGGATTTTTTCTTTATCAGAGGTTCACACTGCCTAATATAAGAAGAGGCAAGGAGAAGTTGATCTTTGATACTATAGCCAAGGTTACGGGTCCACAAACCTTTGCAGAACGATTTCCGGGAAATCAGAGACGTTTTCTACAATCCGATTACTGTTTCCTGATGACTCGATTGAACCTAAGGACAGGGGGCTAGAGTGAGTCATTGAAAGTCCCTTCTTTGGTCACTTCTTCGGGTCAGGGTGCAGTAGCTCTTGGAAATCCCGGTGGTGCTGTGCTCCGCAGTGCCATCATGCCCTCAACACCGCCTACAGAAGGTGTTGAACTGACGGATACTAGTACACTAAGTGGCCCCACGTCACCACAATCTGGTGATCCACGTGTTGCTCCCACTAAAACTAGTAAACTTATCCCTGACAAGTCAAGTGAAATCATAAGATCAAGGTATGGAAGGTTACTTTGACCAAAGAAATTGATTGATTTGTGACTTTGCATCATCTTGTTGTTTTATTTGTTAAGATGTTCATTTCTGTGGGGACAATATATTTTTGGGGGTGTTGTGTTTTACTATGTTTATGCTCTTTTGGCGTTGGATAGAACCACCTTTGAAGAGATGAATAAAGAGAGTACACATACTGTTCCAGGTCGATTCAATTTCCTCCTTCCTGCCTTATTCTGTTGTGAAGATATAATACTGCCCATCGCACAATCAAACTGACGTCTCATAAGAGGAATCTGCATCTCCAGACAAAAGAAAGACTGAAGTTTCATGGAAACTAACCGGAACCTGCTGGTTGAGTGAGAATTACTTAGAAAATAGGGGGCAGGAAACAAAAACTAAAAACACCTCAGAACTGGGCCGCTACGAAGATATGGATTACGCCTAACCAAAGGTTCACAAGAATGTACGTTTTGTTAATATTAGAAACCTACATGTATAGCGTGAAATCGGTGGCGTCGAAGACTTTTCTTGTAGACGGCACTGGGAGCACAGTGATTGTGCAAGGGGCACTGCCAGTAGCTACTCATGGCGCCGCAGGTGCCACTGAGCGCAAAGCGCATAACAGGTGGGTTCCAGGGGTCCGCCTTAGGGCCCTGGTGGGGTGTAGTGGCGAAGTCAGGTGGGGATCAGGGGGCGAGGCCCCGGAAGCTCATGGGTTTTTTCGGTATTTGCGGTGTACGAAAGTAATTATTTTAAGGGTAATTCTATTGACTGAAGACAGGTCTAAAGCAAAATCTGGATAAGTGTAAGTAAGATTTTATTTTGCAACAAAACTAAATCAATCATCATAATAGTTATCATCAATACCAGAATCCAAAAATTATCGTTTTTGCGACGGCTAGTGGACTCTCGAGAGAAATCAACTTATTAAGATATTATTGTGTCCTATTGTAGATAAGAAACAAGTAGCCTAGCATAAACTTATTGAACATGTTGCCAAGGTAACACAATTTTCACACTGAGACTGGACTCCATGAGAAAAATTCATCTTACCTATAACTGCAGTTTCATCCATGCGGGTAATTTCATATAACCTACACAAAGTACGCCTTGATCTTTAAAGAGCACTATTTTGATTGTTTCATATTTTTAATATACACTGATGGTGGGTAAAATTGTCGGTAGATCAAATTTTCTCTTGAGGGATTTATCCATTACCGAATTCAAAACATGGATGGTCTGAGATTATCCTTGATCACTGACCAAAAGTCAAAAACTAGGCAAACGGGGTGTTGAAAATTTTAGTAGGCCAAGTTGTGCGCATGAATTGAGAAATTTTCGTGAAAGTGAAAATCATGCATGTGTATTGCCAAATCAAAGATTCGTTGAATTGTGGACTTTTCGATTAACGTGGAATTCTCATGATCCCACGAACTGAGTGATTTTCAGTCATACGGGACTAAAGTGAGCATGGAATTTTGTTTCATATATTTCTCTTTCAAAGTTTTACTCATTAGAAGAAGAAAGTACAGAGTAGTCATATTGGAATTT
Organism: Actinopyga echinites; assembly: GCA_010015985.2. Classification (NCBI taxonomy): domain Eukaryota; kingdom Metazoa; phylum Echinodermata; class Holothuroidea; order Aspidochirotida; family Holothuriidae; genus Actinopyga; species Actinopyga echinites. The sequence goes on along the minus strand of JAAAJZ020745750.1, from coordinate 10,176 downwards.
CTGGCACTGAGGGTACACCGGAAATCGCAACGGAAGCGGCCGCCATTCCAGAGCACATACGAAACAACACCATTCATTGTTTTGATCAATGAGTCATCTAGTCTGCGAGGTGGACGTATTACCTCTGCACGCATTAGACCTACACTTTACCAAGGCGTATATTCACACCTGTTGCGGCGCGAGGGTTATGGATGGATTACCAGTAACGATGTTTAGCCCCCGACACACATCAGTGATTACTATAGGTGTGCTTCGTGGGATGGGACGAACTCGTCATGCGACGAAAATGCAAATTGCTGCCTTTTCTTGTCCTAAGAAGAATCAAATCATATGAAACCTGGTAATCGAATACTGTGAATACAGAAGATTTACATTTTTTGAAAATTCCAAATCTCAGCAGGGGGCACAAGGTTTTCTAGGGACACGTGCCCCTCCACCTTGGCGACACCACTGAGTGAAATTAGTCTGATATTGAACCCTCGTAACATACCCTGTTTAAAAGCGTTTTCAATATCTGACTTTAAATCATGAGCTTTTATCCTCACCAATAAGTAGAGTTTTTTTTCTCTTTTACAGGATGTCACGTCTACAGGACAGGATTTTCCTCTTGATACTACGTGTTTATTTGCAAGGCGATTTAAGCCAACATACACATCAATAGCCACATATACTAACATAGGCTTGACCTGTAGTGCCTATACGTCACGTCATTATTGCCTCATTGGTTCTGATTGTCGAACCCTTCCAAAAGGAAAATGACTGATTAGTTTTGTTCTCATTCTTTTTTTATATCTATCCTCAAGGTTGAATACTTGAATTACAACGATCACTTTCCTGATGAAGATAATGCAACAAATACATGGGGCCACGCGAAAGGTATTCCTTTTCCCTTTCATTGCGTATTATCCAGTGCGTTTATAGTTGTCTTAGCAGACTATAAAAAGCAAACAAGCATTTAAAAATAACAGCTGATGCCACTGATGTCACAGCACTGTCTCGTAAGATATTTTCTGATTGGCTGATGCTATTGTATTGTATCTATTGTATTCTTTGTTAGGGTTAAGGATTAGGTTAGGGATTAGGGTTAGCGTTAGCCAGTCATAAAAAACTTCTTCCGAGGCAGTGCGCATCGACCCAAAAATGACGCAAAATGTGTAGTGATACTCAGGATTGATGAATGAGTAGAACTGAAATTGAGTCCACCATTATACTTGTTTAATAGAAGCTGTATAACTCTCACGGCCCGTAAACAAGTTTTTATGTTTAAAATTCGGATTATCGGCAGATTTAAAAAACGTCAAATATTCTGAAATATTTGTAAAAAGATGTCCTTAAACTTCTCCTAACTGCAAAAGGTGTTGATCTAAATAGCGACCACTTAACTTACAAAATATAAGAGGGATGACGCCCTAATTGTTTACTTGAATGAGGTCTAAAACGCCTACATCAACCCAAACTGTTGTAATCAGTTTGTATTCCTTTTTAAGTGAGCTTAATAACGATGGAAAGTCAAAACGGCAAAAATGCAATACAAATTAATGTTAACCTAAGTCATTAGGTAAATGCAAAGATGCTGCTACATATCGACCGTAAACTGACAAAATTCAAGAAGTCATTATGAGATAAATGGTATTGTCATATGAAAAAATCTTATTTTTTTTCTTTTTTTTTCCCTTTTTTTTTGTTCAGTCATGATTTGGTTTATGAACCCTATCTCATTTGCGAGTAAGAAAAGAGAATTAGTGCTTTCTGTAGCTTTTTCGTTCCTTATTCGTAAGTGAGCCTACTTTACGTTATCAGAGACAACGAACTTTTGATGTTTTCGTACTTTTCGCCCTCTTTAGTTTAGGCAGAGCCTATATGACTGTCAAAGAATTGAGGGTTCATTTCCTTCATTTAATGTCCTTTAGAACGTTTAACTTTCATTCTTTCTTTGCACCCCTACTGTAGCCTTTCCTGTTGCAGGGATGTGTAGCGTTTGGAAGAAAGTACAATATTATCGTAGTTGCACAGTGCAGGTGGTGTAATTTTCTGAGTAAACACAAAGTGAACTGTCATATAAAATATCTAGGCGCGGGAATATCCGTTGAAATTTTGTAGATGAAAGGAGCGTTCCTAGCCAATGATTGAAGCTCATTTCCTACAAACTATCTGATAGTATAAATCTTAGCTCTTGTAAATATTATAGTGATAACCAGTTTCGTGAGAACACTGCTAGCAAAACCTCTACTCTCTCTGCCTGCCACACTGCAAAAACTGCTAGGTCATTTTTTACCCAAACCTGACCCAGCGCATGAGTCAAATTCCCACCAGCCCAAGTTTGGGTCAACTTGACCCAACATCTGGGTCAACAGCATACGACCCAGGACTGGGTCATTTTGACCCACTCTATCATGACCCATGTCCTCTTGACCAAGGTAATGACTAGCACCTGGGTTAAATTCCCACCGCCAAGGTAGTCGGTCAAAGTTGGGTCAAGGAAATGACCTAATTGTCTGGGTCAAAACCAAATAGTTGTCTGTTAAAACAGAAACTTCAAATTTTGAGAAGACGAAAGTAGAAACACTAAAATTGCAAATTTTTTAGAGCCTGATTTTTATTTAAAAACTGACAGTTCTTGGTTTCTCAAAAGCATATCATGCAAATTTCCAACATCTTATAGTTACAACTTATACTGAAGTCGTATGCTACATGTGAATTGGCCGTTTGCCCTTAAGTGGGGATATAAAATTCATACTTAAGTGGTATAACTTAGGGCACCCTCCTGTCGCCTAAAAATCTCAGAAATTTGTAATAAATGGTCAAACCAATTTGTAGTAATACAGCGAATTTCTTTGAGGGCAAAAGGCAATCATTATAAGATTAACAAATATTTGGCATAATGCATGATGACTTGACTAATGCGATGACACATATTTCCTTGCAATTTTTACTTGCAAGTCATCAATTTCTGTATTCTTCATTGAAAGCGTTACTTCATACTGTGTCTTTCTAGTATATTTAAAAATTCAGCGGACCTGTGGCATATCAAAAAGTATAAATTGTCACATAAAATACTAGACAATAAGTATATCTTTCCATTAAAAGAAAAGAAATTTGCTTTGTCAGTCAAAACTGAAATTTGCAAGTGAAGAAACATTTTTTTTTTATTATTCTTATGGTACAAGTCACCTGTTTCTGTATATCTGCCGTTTTGTTTAAGGTAAAGTTAAGGTTATAAAAAGATGACCATTTTTAATAAAGTCACACAGTTGATTTGCATTAAACAATACTTTTCCACAGTTGACTGTGAGCTCTTAAAGCACTAGCAAAATGGAAAGCTGCATCCGTGTACCAAGTCAGTCTGTTCAAGATGTTCAAAATGAAATACTACAACCTTCATGGATTATCAGTATCGAAAAAGTTAATTAGTCATCTTTAGGTAAATTCCAAATCAATGTATTGACAAAGACTTTTTCTTGCAAAGTAAAGATTCGATGTATTCGCATGCAATATATTGTTTGTTTGCTGACTAAAATGCTACTTAACACTAACTACAAAAAGTATTCATTCTTCGTATCTCAAAACTTCATGCAAACATTTTCTGAATTTAACCTCAAAGACCTTAGGCTCAGCCGGTGGACATTTAGAACTCTACCAAAACCGATGCACCGTTTCCCTCAATATTGGGTAAAACTATTAATTATGAGGCCTGACAGTTTGCCAACTTGGGATATCATATTGCAGCTAAGAAACATGAGGTCACTGTGAGATGTGTACAGAGTGATCCCATGAAGGGAAAGTCAAACCTTTTTCATTCCTTTCGGCTACAAATAAACATAAATTATTGGATTAATTCCCACCTTGTAAGACATTAACTGGGGTTAAGAATCGTTCAATATTAAACGAGATGTAAAGGGGTGACGTGACAACACTTCAATTTAAATTATTTCTGCTGCAGCTGAGGAGTGCCCTACTTGCTCTACGATGGTAATTGGTTGACTGGTTGTTTTGTGTAGAATAAGTACAAATGGCTGTTTCTTATTCTACAAATTTCCTCAATGTGTTTAAGGATTTTGGTTCCTACCTATAGAAAGAAAATGTGTAGACTTGTAGGCAGACGTTTTGTCAGAGAAAGGAGCACTTATTTTTAGCCACAATTACAACAAGTATAACACATTTCCTAGTAGAACAGGTTCAGATAGCCAGATGTCTTTAAAGTAACTTTGCAGTGTCCACCAAAACAATGAAATCACGCAGTCGAGCTGGGTTGATTTACTCCATGGCAGAAATACCCGAGTCTTGTAGAGCTGCAATCAAGTCACAATTCATATAAAAACCTTACAAATACTAGAGAGAATTCCCATCAGTTCTGACATAAAATAGTGACTACAGTACAGCCAATGACTTCACTTGAAGTCACCAAATTAGTTATGACATGGCTTACTGTTATCAGTGGTTTATCAGTTATCATACTGAAGTTTTATACTTAATCGCAATGGTCACTGGAACCTTCAGTCAATTGAAAATTTGGTTCGAGTCAAACAAAGTTTCTCTCCACATTGGAATAACTACATTCACTATTTTTCATGCAAGAAAGCAATGTAACCATACATAGGCTGAAAGCTTTTGCTTCAACGGTACTGGAATTAGAAAATCGCCTCTTACGAAGCACTTAGGTCTGACCATTGATCAAAATTGGACATGGAAGCAGCATGAGAATAAATTTACGTAATTCCCTCTTAAGTATTTCGGTATCTTTTATCACGTAAGTAACATTCTTCCAGCTAACACGGCAATTCAGATTCACTACTCGTTTATTTACTCTAGGCTTTCCTATGCTATTGATGTCTATGCCACAGCATGTGGTACTGTCCTTAAACCTCTCTAGACTCTGCAAAATGAAATACTTAAGGCTTTCACAAAGAAACCAAAACGGTACACGACCAATCAGTTGCACTTGGATTGCAACCTTTCAAAAATTAAAGATATTCATACGTATTGCGTGGGGTGATTGTATTTAAATATTGCAATGATTTGTTACCAAAAGTATTGTCTAATTTAATTAAACCATCTAATGTTACCCAATTTTCGATGCATACCCGAAATAATTATCTCTTTTCAGTAACTAGTCATAAATCGTTACATGGTAAATTACTTCTTCAGAATTATTGTTATAATGTCTGGCGCAGTCTTTCCCCTAGCGTAAAATCTAGTGCGTCTCTCCGGTCTTTTCAAAAGAATCTTAAGTCTTTCCTTTTAAACAGATATTACTTCTAAGTTCTAGTTATTCATCATACTGATCTCTACCTTGACAAGTAACTTTCCTCTTTTCAGTTATTACCATTGTTTTGTTTTTGTTTCTAAGGTCACTAGCTTTGATGAACAGTATTGTTTTTTCTAGTGTCCTTCATATGTATTGAAATATTAATTCTTTGTTAAATGATACTTCTTTCAGTGAGTTTTGTACATATGAGAAAATAAATTGAATTGAAAAATTTGAAAATGTGCCATCTTCTTGTGCCATCTAAATGTTAGTCAAAGTGAAGTGACCAATCAGAAAGACTGAGGACTCATTCTTGAATAAATTTTGAGACAATAGGATTCAGACCCAAGAGATTCTGTGAAATTGCAAATTTATGGAAAGTTATTTGAGTGGGGATGAGGATAAGACACCAATTAGATTAGGAAATAAAACTATGTAGATGTAAAACATTTAATGAGAAGAAATTACATAAAAGAAAATATCTGAATATCATAATTATTGTCTTTATTGTTTGCTTTTTACATATGTATTTTGTACAGAAATTCTTGTAATGTGTTACGCTTACAATATTGCAATTAAAATTATTTATGATGCTTGTAAAAACATGTAAACACAACTGAAAAGGACTGACAGCCAAACTAAAATATTCGGAAATATTTCATGCCTGTAACGCAAAGAAAACAGAACCTTGAAAATCTTTTCTTTTGCTACTAAAATAATTACACAGAGAATACCTGCTTCACAAATACTACAAGAACTGGTGGGTGACTTGTCTGATTAAAAGGAAAATACGACTTCTTTTTTCTAAACATTTTTAAAAGAACTGATCTGCCAACTTCTTCCTAATTCTGCAGTAATTCAAACGTTTTGACATTATTTCCCTCACTCATCATAACACACACATATAAACATACACAGAGAAGACGTGGTAACCATACTTTCACTTACTGGTCTGAAAACTTGAGTTGTTAAACAATGTACGCCCAACAGGTGTTAATGCAACCGTCTAACAGATTGCCAACTGAAATGTACTGTATATAGCAATGTCCGATCGTGGCCACTGCTTGAAAATGAGGGCATATAACGTTTTTTTTGTGATTGACGATGGAATAATATCAACGTGGAGACAAAGGCAAGCTCTTGAGGTTTTGGCGAGACCCACTTTCAAACAATCACTACTTTGTTGTGATCCATCAAAGAAATTGCTTTAAACATTCACCTGATATGTGGGACCTAGTGGACAAAAATATTAATACACCGAAAGAAACCACATTCTAGTAAGTTGATGGGGTTGCCCAAAGGTCTCTCCTTTTCTCCTTAGTGCATCAATTCATATTAAAACTGTGAAAACCATTTCAGAAACTTAAAGCAATTTTTTTGTCAGGCAAGCAGAATAAAGGCCTGTTGGGTTTATTTTCTAAAGAGCAATTATTTACAAACAAGAATCCTGTGCCAGCCCTCTAAGCTGTTTATATTTCGTTCAAAATTCCACCCTAATTCTATTAAAATTAAACTAAGCGAAATCATCATGGATTAATATCAATTTTGGGTCAAAAGCAACAATTTGAGGTTCCTTTGCTACTGCTTCCCTCAAGCAGGTTCAATGATGTCATCACTTGTCTCTTTTCACTCTCAATTTTTTACAAAAATAATTTGTCATCATAACATTTTGGCACTTCTATCAACGTCTAAGCAGTACCAGGATGTGACTTGGTGTTTAACATTTTTTTTTTTTGATGGTTTTTGAGTTGTTTATTGTAAAATCATTGCCGACCACATGATTATATCTGCAGAAAGTTTCTACATGTTTTTACATATATGGAGCATTTTAACCAGCTCGTTTAGCAAAATATTGTAAAATGGTTACATGGAATTTCACGCATCTAACGTTGCTAACCTGGAATATTTCTAAAAGTTATTTTGGAAAATTCTGACAAGATAAATTAAACAATTGACCTGATTTGGGTTAATGACAAGGTGCTTGATTCAATACGCTGGGTTTTCAGCTATTGGTGGAGTGTTCCAACCGAAATTTCTTACATTTTTTTCCGATGATGCACAACATTTAGCAGTGTGTGAAATTCCATGTATGAATTAAATACCTGATACATTATTCACTAATGCTTCTCATGACCAATGTTTATCACGATGATAATCAAAGAATTGCTACCACACAATCCTCTATGCTTATCAATTTGATATAATTTATTTGAATTAATTTGATTTTCAAAAAAGAAACTATCATTTCCAAACCAACTCACCACACAGAATGATTTTTCTAATTTTAATTTCTAAAACTCACCATCATTCACAATTAGACATTTTTATTCTTCCCACTGGGGGAATAATACACTGCTTCATCCTGCAGTGTAAGCCTACTCAAATTTGTCCAAAAAATATGTTATGCTAAAATCATACGACTGTTCATAAATGAAAACATCAAAAATAATATGCTGGATTAAAAAACTATTCTTAAAATCTCATGAAACAATGACACATGTACTTCTTCATTGACTGTGTAAACTGAAAAATAAAATAAATTATTTGCTTTCAAAACAAAGGACTATAATTAAAGGCATTATACTTGAACTGGTAATTTATAATGAAAACACATAGCTAGAATATTCACAAACTTCTTGGCCCTTTTCCATTCATGAACTTCTTTTCCATCTAATCATAAACTCAACTTGCGGCCAATCGAGCAAAAGGTCAGAGAATATAAGGTATGGACCTTTTCAAGTAAATAAAAAAAACTTGCCTTTTCTAAACAGCACCTCTGTGGCAGCATGGAAGTTTAAAGTTTTGTCAAATATGGAAAAACATGATCTGACAAAGGTAGAGCATTGTTAAGTATCAAACAATGGTTTCCTTTGTTAAATAAGAGAATCCTATAGTCATAGTAATTGCATAATAGAACAAAGCAAGTCGACATAAAAAAACTAAAACAAAACCTCACAGTTTGTTTTTCTTTGTAGAATTCATCTTTAGTATGAACCACAGGTATATCTGTGAGTCACAATATTAGAGTAGGCACTTACACTGATGAACCTGAGAGCCTTATGAAGTTCATCAATCAGTAATGAGTTATATTAAGTCACACACTCAGTTCAGACCCAATATGCAGGAAGTTACATCGTTGTATAATGCAACCATGTTACAGAAACACACGAACAACTTGTCTGCATCTTGCATGCTACTCTTATTCACGAGTGGTACAGGGTTTAAAGTGTATCTTGTATGCCTTTTGGGAGGTTGTACACACACAAAACTTTAGGGTAAAGAAAAGTATCCTGAAGGGTAGACCATGTCATAAAGCTATATGCTTTACATTGCAGCTTGGCACATGTATATCCTTCACAATAACTCACATTCAGTAATGTGGCACTGGTATCTGACCTTTTGACTTAATGAGGCATAAGGTTCCTGGACACCCATTTCATGTGAGGTCATGTTTTGTCTATGTGAAGGTGCTATAGAAATGTGGAAAAATTGTTTCTACATTGTCTGCTACTCCTATCCACTTAAAGAAGAGCTCATAGATAGGTGGTGGCTATGGTCAAATGTGAAGACCAATACCTCGTGTGAGTTGCCATGGAGACCAAACACAACAAGCTGCAACAGGAAGTACATTGCTTTTCTACATGGCCTAGCTTCTAGTATATGTCTGCTTGCCTACCAGCATGAATAAGCAATTTTACTTTTGAGCATGTGCATCCTCCCTAAATTCCCATTTCACATGACCGTGTTGGGGAAACCATGGTGAACTAGTATGCATTACACATGCTACAACTTTACCTGTGCAGTAGTGCATATAAATGGTACCTTGTACCAACCCAAGGGACACCACTGGCTGACCAGGTTGATTGGATGGTTCCCAGACAACTCCCCCCTGGATCATTTTTCCCCCAGACGACTCCCAACTGGTAAGTTCCCTTTGGACAACTCCCACCCCCCCCAGACAATTCCCAACCCAAACAATTTCCCCTCGGACAATTTCCCCACACCCTAACCTTAACCCTAACCCTCTCCACGAGGGAATTCATCCGGGGGAAGTTGCACAGGGTAGAAATTGTCTGGGGAAGTTGTCTCGTCATCGATTGGACATTTTGTGTATGCCTGTGCAACTGCCTCACGACATCCATCCAACACAGCAACATTCTTGTGTTGTCATTTGAAATACGACATGATTGAAATCAACCTGTAGGCACTAGAGTTAGACCATATGCTGGTACGACTAAACTGTGTGCTTCAGTGACACTCCTATCTTCTTCTTGAGATTCAACACGCCTTGGTCAATATGTCTGCCATCCTCATGTAAACATCCTGACACTTTTTACGATGGAGATCTACCGACAAAAAGTTTCTGTCAGGCCAAAGAGGATGATAAATCGTAAGTAGACTCATCTTCCTCTTCCCATTACTTTCAGCATCTCCTACAAACTGACTGCAAGTTATGAATTGGTAAGTCTCTTTGAGAACGCAGATTAGCAAGCGGGTCTTGTGTCGTCACTATCGTAGCTGCTGGATCGGCTGGTCTTGGTGTTCATCAGTGACCCATTTTGTTCTGCCTCTTTCCCATCTCCTTCATCTCTACTTCTCTTTCTGCCCGCAACCTGGAACAGAAAGATGGATTTGTCTTTATGAAAGTGATGGACAACTGCTTATGGCAACAGACTTTTGAAATTAGGATTGCTGGCTTACCTAAATCTCAAGCCCCCCTCTCCACCCAGGGTTTACATGGGTCTATGTGAGATAACTTGATATTGAGCATGGTGTGGTGTACAAGCCCGTACCAAATCAAAATCAGGGGGGCTTGTACATTTTGACCATTTAGGGGCTTTAACGTAACCTACATATCATACGATTGATGGTGTAGTGTAACCAACTGCACTTTGCTAGTGGATACATTGAATGGGGTGGGGTCTGGGGGA
>JAAAJZ020743542.1:0-11032 GCA_010015985.2 Actinopyga echinites | reverse complement strand
ATACATACATACATACATACATACATACATACATACACACACCCACACATACATACACACATACACACATACAGACATACACACATACACACATACACACATACACACATACACACACACACACGCCATCGTGACTGCATTGGTTTCGATTTTCATCGAAACCAGAAAGTGGAAAAGATCGTTTAAAAGTTAAATCTTTTGCTTGTTTAGAAATATTCCTAAATAGTTTAATCATACCTTAATTTTTTAACCCCAAAAGGACTGATAGACAAAAACAAAAGCATAGAGCCACAGTTTTAGCTGTCTGTGGATCGTTAGGGCTCGAGCAGTGTTGGCAAGCGTGTCATAGCCCCCATTCATTTTGATCCCTGTGATTAGCATCAGCTAATTTACTGACATCTTTTTGACTGGAAGCCAAGTACCCAACATGTACAGATGATTGGGTACATGGAGATCCCGCCTTTTGTACCCATGTAAAACTATAAGGTACTTTCACATCGCGAGCAAAGCAAAGCATAGCAAAGGTAACCTAGCATTTTTTAAATACCAATTTTTTAAATTGAAAAGAACTGTCAAATGCTTGCAGATTTCACACCGAGAGGGAGCAAAGCAAATTAAGCTTCTGGAGTGGTTGCTAGCGTCCTGCCTGGTATAATATTTGCTCAAAGCATGGGCAAACAAGCTTCACATTGCTGTGTTGTTTTGCAGGAAGTAAACATGGGAGTCAAGTGGCTGAAAAGGAGGCATTGTGGAGAAAAAAGTCACCCACACTTCTCTTATAAAGATATAAGAGCAAAACATTTTGAAGAATTGTCAGAAATTTAGGAGTGCTATGATAGGTAAACAAGTACATAAATTCATATTTCTGTTTACATGTTTCTATATTTTATATTTGTATTTGTTGGTAAAATGAAAAGCCATCAAGCATCCAAATGCTCCAGCGTTAAACTGTCCATATGCCAACATTTGAAAGGCTTTTGATGTGAAAGTACCTTAAGGCAGATATTCATTAATTTTTTATGAGAAAATTTCCATGTATGTTCATGCAATTAGTTACTATTTTCTGTGACGGAGAACATTCCAGAAAACTGGATATGTTGGTTAGCTATTCTCTAGCCGTGTGAGTAACATTTCTGTGCTTGCAAGCTTACTTACTCTGGAGGAACTCCCTGCTCAGACACACTGGAGGAAACCTAATTTACAGATTCTGTGTCCAGAGACAAAACATTGCGTCTGTGACTTGCATAGACCAGGGAGTTGTTAGAGAAGGAGAAACAACACGACTAAATCTCTCAGACAATATGCACTTGGAAATGGTGTAGTCCTTTTCAGGTGTCAAATTTGATTGATGAGATTCTTTTTTCCTATTGTACAGTCCTCTTTTGATTTCCAAAATGATGATCTTCTCCTTTCACACCGAAGTAATCCTGAGACAATGACCATTGTCAAGACAATCCTTTGAAGTCAGCTTTGTTTCCGACAAGGGCCTAGCATAAATCCAAATTTTCAGTCAAACGACTGTTCATATGCGTTTAAGTAATCTAATTTTATTGTGTTACAATGATTTCAAAGTGTCGTCTGCTAAAGGCATTGTTCAAACCTAAAACAATTTTGACAGTTTTGGCTAATTTGGCATCAGGAACAAACTTAGTTCAAATGAGAGATTTAACAACATTCGTCACCACATTTTTTAAACATAAGCTTTAATGCGACGAAGAACGACAAAAGTTTAAAATGTTTAAGTTTTCTTCGACGACTGGCAACATTATCTCAATAGGTGAAATCCTCACCATGACTTTCTAGATGAAGTAGACGACACGAACTGGTATTTTCACCTCCTAATCCCTTTTATATCTTGAAAAAGTTTCAAGAGCAAAACAATGTGGGGCTTACTTTTAGCAACGCACCTAGTTTCAAAGTGTTGGATCTCCTTCTCTAACAACTCCCTGGTATAATCATGCAAACACCTGGTGTGTAATTATACCAGTGACATTACTTCAAAATAGAAAAAGTCCTGATGATGCTAATTTACAAGACTTCATGTAACCCAGTGAATTTACATCTGATATGTATTTACCAATGTAAATATAGCTTTGGCCCATACAGAGAAAATGAAAGAAAAATGAGTGAATATCATGATTAGAGGTGACATGCTGCAATATTTCTGAGTCACCAAGACTATTCCATCCTCAAGCAAAATGTGAAGACTACTTGTGATGCAGAGCTTACATAGCCTGCATGTGAATGCCGTAAGTGTAGAAGAGCAAGACGGAATGCAGAAGGATAGCACAAACACAGAGGGAAACAAGTGAATAAAAGAATGTGGTTGTGTGAACAGATACTGTATAGCTGTAGCAATTACAAATAGCTTTAATGGGTAGCCAGTGACAGTGCTGTTGCAGTCAGATTTAAAATCTTAAATTAGCTCTCTTTGGTTGTCCTGTTGGACTGTTGAGGCTTGTTACCTATGGCAATGAAAAGTTTGCATAACTGGGCGTACTGTGATTATTTTCACAACAATGTTGAAATAAAACCTTTTTTTGTCCTCAAAAGGATTTCAGTGTGTGTTTATTGAAGCTATCTTCAAGCTTTCTGGTAGTTTCACCCACATTAAAGGAATCACAGGAAAATTAATTCTATGTAACATGTTTATTGCCATTGGCCAAGTCCTTACAATACCTGTCTTTTGAAATAAAATGTTAAAGAAATTTTCTTTCATAAGTCACCAATTACTCCGTCCACACAGTTATTGCAGGGTGTTGAATCACAGTAAGTGTGACCATTCAGCTACAGTAAACAGGAAGTGTATCTCCAGACAGTAAAATACTGTCATTATTTTCACCCAGAGGTGGCTTATCAGATCATGAAAGGAAGTATCACTTTCCGGCATCGTAACTATTGTAAAAATGTGTCTTGTTTACTTTTCCTTTTCCTCATTTTGATCATAACAGATGCTTGGATTAGCCCAGGGAGCTTTTGACTGTACATTTCCTTACATTTTGGAGAGGAGACAATTTAATAAATCAGTTTATGAATTTCAGGTAAGTTTTTCAGTATTTTTTATTTCACTGTGATACTTTTTTTGTACCTGAGTGGATAAGTTGGTGGCATTTGCAGGAATGTCTCCTAGCAACCAGAGGGTTCAGGGTTTGAGCCCAGGTCAAGACTGGATGGTTTTTCATCTAAGAGGTGTAGGTGGTCTTCCCACCATAGTATCAATCTGTCAAAGTGTAGCAGATGAAACCTTGATTTATAGTTTAGAGTTCATCAGTGTTATGGAAGATACTTGGTACTGAGGGGCATTGTCTGAAAAATGACAGGACTGCTGATTGTCAGGACATTTAGCCTTGTGTTGATGTTGAAGGGAAAAAGCAGTCTCCCCAAAATGAATTAGTATACCCCTCTATGCTATTTAGTGAATGGCTCTTCTTTATCATGTGACATCATTTTTGTTGTTGAATTCCTTAATTTTCCAGCACAACACCTTCCTTATGCAGTACTGTTGTTCAGAAACATCATGAAAAATACTTGTAAGAGAAATGGAAGGAGATTTGCAAGATTTTGATGATTTTTCAAAACAAAGTTGGGACGACTGCTTAGTCCCTTTAAGTTAAATGTTCTGCAAGACTAATTCAAGCAACATCAAACTCATGTAATGTTTTAAGGGAATAAACTGTCACCACACATATGCTATTCAACATCACCTTAATTTCACAAAGTTTCTCTCAGCATCTTTCATGATGTTGCAGAACATTAATTTTGCATCTTAAAGTTAAAAGAAGTTATACTACATGAATTGAACAATTAAGGAAAAATGTTATCACATTATTATGAAGAGCCAGACAAAAGAACCAGGGCATACTAATTCAGATGGGGGTGACAGCTTTTTCCCTTTAAAGGCAAATCTTTTGAAACAACAGCAAAAATAATAACCTGTAAAAGAAGAAGAAACATTCCATGGTTTACCTAAGATTGGCGCAATTGTTACATGTGCACTTACATCAAGTCTTCTGACTGGTAGAATAATTTGCTGTTGGGGTGGGGGTCTTGGCAGTAAAATGCTTGGTTTAATCTGTCTGATATGTCTTTCAACTACAGGCAGTTCAACATATGGCAGCTAATCTAGCAACAAAGCTAGAGACAGCTAGACTGTTAGTGTACAATGCAGCTAGGCTGAAAGAGAATGGCTTACCTTTCATCAAACAGGCATCAATGGCCAAGTATGTAGCTGGAGAGGTTGCTACAGAAGTTACATCTAGATGCATTGAATTAATGGGAGGAGTAGGTTTCACGACTGCATACCCCCTTGAAAAACTGTATAGAGACTGCAAAATTGGTGAGTAGATCATCATTGTAATAGACGGCTTTCCCTGACAAGGTTGGGTGGGGGGGAGGTGGCTTGGAGGTTAGAAGGGTGTGACAGGCATTTTACTACATGTTTGTAATTATGATTTGCACACTTGAGCTTTCTCACAGTGTACACGTGAAAGTACGGAGACTTACGATGTTGTGTAATATGTTAAAAATGTATATATTTGAATATGTATACGGGAATAAAAAGTTGTAAAAAGGATAAGAGGGACATGGACAAACAGGTGGGCATGCAAAGCTAGCAGGATTTTGGTTTGGGTATGGTACCAGATATCTCAAGAAGGGAAATTTAGATGAGTCTCATACTTAGCGTGTGGGTGCCCCATATTAAGAAGGAAAAATTTTTTTGGTAAGGTCAAAGTGTATATGAGGTCACCAGAGTTCAAACCCTGTAAACATTGTGAATATCATATCCAAGAAGAGCAACTCAGACAAGTTTGGAAGTTGGTAAGCAGGAGAACCAGTATATTTTTGTGAAAGGTAGAGGTTGTTTGGGGTTACTGTAGCTATGTCTCAAGAAATGAAATTTAGCTTGATGTCTCATTTGTCATGTGAATGCTTTATGTGAACTAGAAGTACCCTAAGATACTGATGGATTTTCATGTTCAAGTTCATAATACCTATTTGGTTAATACTTTATTAGTGCTTTTAGTACAGTAACTTCTTAATGAAACCTTGTTAACTTTGAAATCATAGTACTATTGGGTGAGGGTATTTCTGTGCTTTTTGTTTCTTTTGTCATACTTAAACATTGTATCATTAAAGTCTCTCTTTCTCTCTCTCTCTCTTGTTCCTCCAAGGCTGCATTTATGAAGGAACAGCAAACATTCAGCTGAACACCATCGCCAAGGAGCTACACAGAGAATATTTGACAGGAAATTAAGTGTGGCTCGCTTTGAAATACCACCCCTGTTGCCATGTGTGTCCCACCCTTGTCACCATGTTGTTTGTCCAGGTGTTTTCTTTTACAAGTAAGAAAAATCAGTGGATAATCAACAATTGCCTCTTTCCAAGTTATGAACCATGTTTGGGAAAGTCATCAACCCAAAAAGTCCTCTTCTGCCAATTTAGTATTACTGTACCAAAAAGGTTAAGGCCCTTTTGTCTGAAATGCAGTTAACATCAAGAGTTCTGAAGGTAAAAACGAAACATTTTTGTGACATTCTTTTAAGGTATACGGTTGCACAAATTTCTTGCCTTACTTTCCTTTTATCATGTCAAGAATTCTTTTGTCTTCATTTCTTTTGTGTATTTTTTCATGCTTTTCTTTTTTCTTCCAATTCAAAATAATTTCAGCTGGTGTTTACTTTCAGAGTATGATTTTAAGTTCATGAAGTGTTGTACCAGTTATCGGTATTCAGTTTTGGTTTTGGATGGTTTTCCTGATTTTCATCCGGTATTGATATTGGTAAAATTTACCTAACATGCTGACTTTACCTACCTGATATTTCTCGTCCTATACTTCATAGAAATGTTACTCTAGGATGTTCAGGACCACCTCCCTAGTGTGCACAGCACTTAGTGATAGTGGCCAGTAGCCTATGGTTTAGTGTACAGGACACTCATTTCTCAAATAACGGTATCAGTAGAGATTGAGAATTGAAATACCAGTATCGGTTTTATCGGCTACTTGTAATATCAGTACATCACTTACTTTAATTGTACTATAAGTGAAGACACCAGAAGTCAGCTACCAGTCTCGTGTATAGAATTCTTTCGTTAGCCATAGATGGTAGAGGGCAGACTGGGCTAAACAGGTTTCTTGGACCGAAAAAAATCGGTCAGCCAGTTAGTAACTAGAACCCTTGAACTTAAGAAATCCATAATGTTTGAGGTTGAAGCCAAAGCAAAGCAGTGAGCAGACCTCATGCTCACTTTCTGGCTCTAGTTGTGGTTCATTGTACAATCAGCGATGTGATTGTGCTGTAGTTGTGTGACCCTGAGTGGACAAAAATTAGTATTCACAAGATCCTGTGAAAGGAAATATGGCTTTAGATGAAGGGATTTAAAGTTAACTTAAGCTTGGGCCTCTTTGATGTTAGAAGGTTAAACAACCCCACTCAGCTGTACTACTAGTAATGAAAGAATATATTACCTATATTTAAGAAAAATTTCAAGGAGTACACTGTGGAATGACTTGTCATTCGACGGTGAACTTGTAGAATTTTCTTAATTGTATGGATTCCCATCCTTAGACCCTCCCCAGAATGGTGGCCCAAAACAACTGTCAGCCCATCCAGCTGAGAAGAGCTTCAGGGTTCCCAAGGCCTGTAAAAGCCATGAGATTTTGTTAAGCATGCCAGAAGTCTTGGAAAAGTCATGGACTTCTGAAGAGGCTGAGTTACCTGCTTTAAATGAATATTTTATATAAAAGGAATTTTTACATATAATTTTACACCCAGGAACAAGTGTTTAGTCATAAACTGTTTGTGTTTGGTCATGAAAAGGTCATGGAATTTTATTGTCCTGAAAGTGCAGGAACCCTGAAAGTGTGTGTTGCTGGTGTGATTGTTCAAAAACCAATTGCTACCATCTAGTCACATTCCTGATTCCCTTTAAATGCATGGAGTTCTTTACCTTAATCCTACTGTTTATTTGTTTGAGTTGCTCAGAACATCTGTCATATATTCCTACAAATGGTAGTCTGCCCCGCCCCCCCTTTGCCTGTTGGCATTTTCATAATTTACTCACTAGTTAATATTCATGAGCATTTCAGAAGACAGTGCACCATTAACTAACGCATATGAGGGTTGAAGTAAAGGGAAAGTCTATCATAATCATAAGAGCAAAGCACCCCCTAACTGTAAAAAAATCTGACAACTTTTTTAAAATATGTTATCAACAAAATGTGGGGGCATTTATTTCATGGTATTTTTACTAGTTGAATGCATGTGATCAAACTGTAAACTATAGTTAGAATGGACTGCTACTTTACTTGGACACTTGCTGTTTGTGATTGGTATAGTGTGTTGTGGAAAATACCACATGAATCAATCTTTGTACTGTTGTTAACTTACATCAGACCTGTAGCTTAGGCCTAACCTAGGCATGTAGGCTTACTCAACATTTTCAAAATTTCTTGGAGGGTGTTTACTAGAAGGGGACATTTATAAAAGAAAATGCAATATTTCACCAATTTTTAAAATATTGGGCATGTGCGACTCATAAAATTCAGTTTTATACAAGACCGGTTAAATTTGGAAGAAGTTTCACTTTATATAATATCCTAGTGTGAGACTGACTTTTCAGTCTGCCGCCCCCCCCAAATGTTGTGACGGGTTGCCTTTAAAGGAAAATATTGCATTTCCATGTCATCAACATGGAACAGACAGAAATTATTTTTATCATTATTAATTTATTTAGTCTCACCAAAAAACTCTGCCAGTATCTTTACTTCCCCAAAAGAGTAGACATAATAAGAGTTATTAATGTTGTATAGTATAAAATTCGAAAGTTTTGGTGAACAAATTATTCATGAGCTACAGCTCAACAAATTTCTTTCTGTGCAAAACTTGTTTCTTGAAAGGTAGCTATCTTCCTTATTGTGAATTACATGTCTATAATTCTGCACTGATAAGGCATAGTTAAAAAGATGTAAAACTTGCCCCTTCACTAACAGAGTATTGCCCTTAAAGGCACTATGGCCTTACCCCAGACAGATAAAATTCTCCCAACCTAGTTTACTTCAAGCCTGCCTTGAGGAACTTAGAGAAATTAGACATTAGTTGCATATGGCCAGTTCAGCTGAAAACACAGCGTTGTGTGGCTTGACACAGCTTCTTGTAACTTGATAACCTTGAGCACTGTACACTGTGCTTACTGTACCAAGGACATTTTGGCATCATGTATGTGTCCATGCTATTGATGAATTACGGTAACTTAGACTTGCACTTATGTTTGAATTTGCCCACTGGATGTCAATGAAGGAAGGTGACCAGTTGTAAATTGCTGTAGCCTCAGAGTCAAAAATATATTTTGGGTGAAGCCATAGCACCTTTGAAATATGCCAATGCTTTCTTTCTACAGGTGGATTCTTACGGATGAACAACTCGGGTCCCCAGCGAATAGAGACCGTAATGGATTGGCACAGTATCACATTACGATACCTCTCCATTAAGGGTGTTGACGACAGCGAATGGCAGCAACAGGATGACAAGGATACGCTGACCTCAGGGGTGGAGGAAAATTCCCATAATTCACAGGGCTTGACCCATCGTAAGAACCACGTTGGTAGTACAAACCACGTTGGTGGCAATGGTAACAGAAAACTTTAATTCAGTAAAATATATATGTACCCTTGACCAAGTGCAAGAACATAAACTTCAGTAGTGCCAACTTATTTTAAAAGGAGATTTCTGGTAAAAAATTTAGGTATGATTAAGCCTGCAAGGACAATACTGTAGATAATATCACATGGAATGTTTTACCAATATTAATATCACTTTCTGTATAATCATGCTTGAGATTTAAGCATTTGAATGTTCTGCAACAATTGTCATTATTTTAATTTTTGGAAAATCACCTTGAAGTTTCCATTCTGTAATCTGTTGATAATATATTACTATCACATTCTTGTATGTATTCCAAGACTCGAACAAAATGACCTTCCTTGTATTCTAACTATGATATTTTCTGAAGTTTTGAATATTTACGTATGTGTGCTGCCATGAATATTTACATATCATCACCGTCCTGAATATTTATTAACCAGAACTGGTATGAATATTCATTTTGTGTTATTAAGTGGCATTAAGTTCCATTCCATGAAAACCCCAATCTCATCTTTATATGTAGACATTCCAGTTTCTATGAGGTTGACCTTTCAATGAAAATACTAGATGTGAATGTGAAGTGTGGATGGTCAGAAAGTGTTCCTTTGAGTTATATGAGCTGTGATAGGTAAAAAAGAGAATTGCTGTGAAAAGTAGCTGTCACTCATAGAAATTGTGACAAAATATGGGTTGTTAGGTATCTGTAATGAAGGGACCATCACATATGAATATTAATTAGTTCAGAATGATCAGTGATATTCCCAAGTTATGGTATTCTTCAGCTGTTTGGTATAACTACTCCTGTGTATGAGTCATGTTTGAGCTTCTTATATGCTTTGTAAAAAGACCAAGTTTTTTGGATGTAAGTTATTTTCTAAAACAGTACAATGTGCAAATATTTTGTTTTTACTTTTTTCATAGTATTTTTGTAATAGATGCTTGTATGTGAGGCATGGATGTTCCAACTTTTTCATAATTTGTAGTAGCAGCATAGAATGTTAGGGATATTTAAAATTCACTTTTCTTTTTTCTTCAAAACAATTCTGGCAAAATATTGAATGCTTTAACATAATTTCACCTTGAAAATATAGTTGCCTTTTAAGGGGTTTTGTGTAATTAAATAGCATCGGGCAGATATCACCAATATCTTCTTTTACGTATATCCAGTATTTTAAGTTTTAGTATTAGCTGGTGCACACATTTTAGAAACAAGAATACTGTTGACAAAACCCCTGTCTTACTCCCTGTGCACAGTATGCCATCTCTATGCCATACACGATGTCTGTCAGCTGCAACTGTGTTGTAGTTGAATAAACCAGTTAACAGTTAGAGTTAATGATATTATAATAGTATTATAATGATATGATGTCAAAGGTCAAAGGGGTATAAACACGGATACACAATACCAACAATGTACAAGCTTTTTTCGAAGCTCACTCCGAGAATGTTGCATCCTACTAACATGAAACATTACAGATATTACTCCATACAAAGAACAATACATTAACCAAAGAATGAAGGAAATTTATTCAGTTTTTCATGAATTTTCAAGGTTTGAGTGAAAACTGCAACAATAACTCCATGAGCAATTGTCTTGTTTATACCCTCCACACGTTTTCATTCTGAGCATGCATGCTTGTAGCTATGAAGTGGCTCATTAAGGGCACACGTGGGGAAGTGCATAGGTTGTAAACCAATTCCTGAAACCTACACCGCATCTACGTGACTCAACAAAATGCCTAGTTGGAATTGTTGATCATGAAACTTACAGGTGCAAAGTAGAGAAGTCTTGTCTTGTTACAATGTCAAACTACTGGAATACTTTGGATCGATTGTGAGATCGAATCTCGTGATCAACGTTGCAAGCGGTGTGTCTGTTTGATTGGAAATTGAATTACTTGTTTCATAGCTTAGATGGGTGCAGGGCTTAAGATTTGTTTTTTAGAGCTGTTAGTGCCAACAATGGTTGTTTTATGTCACATGACATAAAACACTGCAAGTCTTAATGAGACATGAGTACATAAAATAAAGTACTTTTTGTTCATATTAAGTAATATTGGTTGCGTGTAATCAGCAGTTTAGATAAAGTTTACTGACAGTGGACTGATATAATGAATGCTGGCTGGTTTTGATATCAAATAGTAATGAGCAATTAAAGCTATTGCATAACTATATTTCATGTAAACATCCTTCATTGTAGAACAAATGTGTCTTACTAGTCTGTCTACCTTTTGTAAGATTTGCATAAAGTAAAAAAACAAAAAAGAAGAGTAATTGAAAAAAAAAGCCAGTCACCCTGCCCTCATTTTGAAATATCAGGTGAACTTTTGAAATCCTTACAAACACCTTGCAAGATGTTTCTTAGACACAAGGTATGTCATATCTCTAAT
>JAAAJZ020742439.1:0-11033 GCA_010015985.2 Actinopyga echinites | reverse complement strand
GGTTACACAGCCTTTTCAAAATTCCATGACTTTTCCATGATTTCCAATCACTTTAACAAAATTCCATGACTTTTCCAAGCCTGGGAAGTGAACATACAATTTCATGACTTTTCCATGACTTTTCCAGGCTGCAGGAACCCTGACTTGGGTATATTTGGATCCCCATTAGTCTTGAGCAGAAAAATGCACTGTAAACTTCTTTAATCACAATTTTAGCTTTTAAGAAGTTTTCTGATAAATTGATGGACTTGAAAATTTAGCATTCTTATAACAAGTGTATAATTTCCTTCATTTCAACAATAAGACATTCTCGGCTCATCACAAGATAGACAAGGGGGAAGAAATGGCACTGTACCAAGTAAACATGAGGCTTAAACAAACATCTGAATGCTTCATTCCCAGTGTTGTTACTTTGGGAGAACTACATCAGATCTGCCCCCTGTCCCCTCCCTGACATGGTACTTTTAACCAATCCAGTGGCATAACCAGATTTTCTAATCCAAGGGGGAAGAGGCGGGGCAAGGGAATAAATAGGGGAGGGGGCAAGATTTGCATGCAGCTAGCATAGCACAATGGTTTTGTGCTAGTGCATTGAATTTGTTTGGAGGACAAGCTGGGGCAACAGGTCTAACTAGGGGGCCACTATCTGTGAAGGACCTTTGCAAAAAGGAAATTAATAGTCATCAACTTACACCACTGCCAATAATAGGGGAAGCACCTGGTTCACCTTTCTGGCCTTTGATGCCTGGGTCACCCTGAAAGAATGATCCATGAAAGTTACCACATTATCACATAAACATCTGAAATTACTGCACTGAAATGAGACATTTCCATTTTCATGTTAAGTCTGAACAGTGCAAGAATTGTTAAGAAAAAATGTTTGCTTTCTTGTCATTTTTACATCATACATTTTTTAACATGTAATTACTGTGAGCACATCACACACTTACTTTTCAATGTATTTTATCATGGTCTTAGTTTCTCAGAACTGAAAACTTTTAGAACAAACTTGTTTATGTAATAAAAAAAAACCTACAAACTTTGTATTTTTTCCTTTTGTTTTAATCAAAATGTGTTGAGACAGACTCCACCAGTTTTGAAATATGTTTTTTCCATTGCAAATTCTATAAATCAGTGAGAAATACTGCTGGATGTTGTAGTCAACCACTGACTCTCTTTCTCTCAAAGGTTCAAATATTTTTCTGCGTAACTTTCATTCTGCATCTAAGATTTTACACTACAAGGTGATAATCTGCGACTTGACCACAACACACCACGCCAACATAAAACCATTTCATTCCCATTGCATAATGTTATACCCACAAAGCACAAAATATGCAAATAACAGATCTCTAACACAAACTTACCTGAATAGCTGTTATCGTCATGGTAACGAAGTTGGTTGGTGTAAAGAAGACATGGTTGGGAAAGGACAGGAGCAAAAAGGAGAAAAAAAATATTTGATTTATAAAACATTCCAGGGGACACAAAGTTAAAAAGGACTAAAACAAACCTCTCAGCCTGAAAACCATCCCGTCATGTGTTCCTTGCAAGTTCAACAGAAATAACCCTGTTGCACGGCTGAAATGGAGGTGGCTACATCCCGGAAATCAAAAGACACAATTTCATGAAGTGATCTTTGGCAATTAAAACAAACTTATCAGTATACATCATGACTTACTTACATAAAATCTTTGAAATGATAGGAGTTGCTTTCTATCCATTTGGTACATTTTTTTTTTTTTTTTTTTACCAAGGCTGTAAATGTTCAAATTAAAGGTGTCAAAAACAATTTTTGACCTTTTAGAGTAACAACTACCTTAAAATGTAGTTGTCCGCACTACAGTGTGTACACCGAACGATTACATTTATAAAAAGAGTTCTACTTAGTGTACAAATGTGACATATCAGGTTTCCAAAGCAGCAACTTCATGCAAACCACTCTCTTAGACTCTGAGAGAACATTCCACTCTCCCTTCCTGGGTGAACCTAACTAACCCGGAGGTGTCTCAGCACAAGCTAGCTCTTGGCAATCTCTGAGGGAGTCTGGTCTTGCCCCTCTGAACTCGATCTCGCTGCTCCCTCTCATTAATTCCACACACAGATACAACTGCTCCATACAGCTGATATCGCTGGTGTCGATCATGGTGGCCAGGTTTTGAAATCTGATCATGTCTCCTGCGTAAAGGTCGTAGCCCATCTGCTCTGAATTAAGGAGCTGCCTCTGAAGGATATTTTTCGGTCCGTACCCGGCGTAATCGTTTGAGAGAAATGCCTCCAGTGTCCAGAGCATATCTCCGATTGCATCACCACTGTCCATATCAGAAACGACTTGTACAGTAAAATAGATGTCGTTGACCCCAGACATGAGTTTTCTCCCACCGTTGTCAATGTCGAGTTTCGTCTCCTTGATGACTACGCCCATACAGTGGATATTGAAACAGTCTACAAGGACCCTCTCATCTGGGATAGCTTCAAAAGCAAAATCGGGACTTGCTCTGGGAGACTTAACGAGCTCAGCACAGAGGTACATGATATCTGTACACTGGACTCCGGTCATATCAAAATAGTGTTGGACGCGTCCGAAATTTAAGGAGCTAGGAGGAGAGACAGGTGTGCTTC
Organism: Actinopyga echinites; assembly: GCA_010015985.2. Classification (NCBI taxonomy): domain Eukaryota; kingdom Metazoa; phylum Echinodermata; class Holothuroidea; order Aspidochirotida; family Holothuriidae; genus Actinopyga; species Actinopyga echinites. Next base: position 8,411 of record JAAAJZ020742439.1, on the reverse strand, counting down.
TCTGATTTGCTGTCAACACGTTCGAGACTTGCTGAATTCTCTCACCATCACCAACAGGACTGAGACTTCCAAAGACATTGAGGTCCCACAAATTGTACCCTTGAACCCCCCCAGACTGGGGTGAGGGCAGTGCTGTCAAATCAAAAGACACAAGATTGGATCGCTTTCCCTCTGCAAGCTCCACAGGCCTCCCTGGGTCTGCTTCCAAATCAATCAGCTGTACACCTGGTGAAAACAATAGATGAAATTTGCTAGTAACATTCCTTCCTTTTATAATTTTTCAAGTGATTTCACCAAGGATACGTTCTTCTTAAAACAAGCAATATTAACATAACGCCTCTCCTTTATAAATGGAAATCTGTCGCGAATAAATCTGTAAAAAGAAACACTAAATGGATGTGATAAAGTCATTGGTAGTTGGTACAATCTCTCTTAAATAATCAGACTGCGTAAATTTTTAAGCCTTTACATTGTAAACTGGTTTGCAACCATTAAAACAGATCTAGCTGCACGGTATCACCAGCCACTTCTAAGCTTAGTAACCATAAAATTGCTCTCATGCGCATATTATACTTCAAACTTTACCTCTTTGACATTCTTGCAGTTTACACTTTATGATGCTTTTATCTCCACCCTCCACGGTCATCAAAAATTTAGGCTTCGGTCGTCGGCTTTTCGTGAATTCCAGACAAAGATACTGATAATCTGTATCACACGTAAATTCATCCATATCGTACTCTGTTTGAATCCCATCAATTCTCATTCTCTCACCCCCTGTCAAAGGTCTGGAAGCGTGGAACTTGTTCAGAATTTGGATTTTTGTATTCACTCGTGGCCCAATGCCAACAGGAGACGAACTCCTAAAGAGGGCAGCTCTCCATAGTCTTTTTCCTGACACACTGGCACTATTGACAGCAGAATCAACTTGAATGTTTATTCCAATGACATCTGATGCATTGGGTTTTCGGGGTCCTTGCTCAACTAAGTTCCAATTCATATCAGTCAAAACCACTCCTGAAAAGAACAAAAATGACAATAAATTATCAATATATATTAAGCAAACTAATTAAAACAAATTGAAAGCATTATTCTTATTCAAATTCTTTTGGTAAAGTGCGTACATTCAGCCAGGCTCTTGTAAGTCTGTTACCTACTGCAGTGCGAAATGTACTCAGTGTATAGGTATTATGTGTACCAAACCACTGTTCTATTCAGAGATCGATTTGTAAACGTAAAGTCTGAGAAGTAAAGAGCTGTGAGCTTCTACGAACATGCTGTAATTACCAAGGTGTTACTAAGAACCAGGCTGCAGACAACTTCAGCAGCTTCCATAATAGTACAAGCACAAACCCAAGTTCACACCAAGAAGTGGGCAAAATGTATCTACTTTATGACGAGTAGCTTGAAAATATATCAATGTTTTATAAAAAAAAAAAAAAAAAAAAGTTATGAGGGTAAACAGCTCATGATGTTCCATCCTCAGAAAAAATACCCCTTTTCCCTATCTATTGGTACCACTCAAAGCATAACCATGGTATGATACTGCAGATTATTTCAAAGTGATTAAAAAAATGAAGTTTCCACTTCCTCACGCACCGCTGACCACACAGAAGCAACAGTGTGTGAAGCGCTCATGACTATTCATTCAATTACTATGATCTATATTGAATATGCATCAGTCATTATAAAAATGAATGCAAATATTATTCACCTCACTTGCAGCTGTCACTTACCATTGCATCGACCAGGAGGTACTGGAAAACAGTCTGTGAGGACCATCTCATCTGGTACACCCATCATAGAAAAGTCAGTAGAAGCAAAAGGATTTTGGCTCAGTTCCGTGCAAATGTAACCAACGTCACTACATCTTACGTTGGTCATGTCAAACCGGGTTCGCAGGTACTCATAATTCAGCATATCACCAGGATTTTCCAGAGGCAAGCTACTGTAATACTCTGACAAGACCTGCGACTGTCTGCTGATCTGTGGGCCTTCCCCCGTCGGAGAGTTGCTCCCGTAGACGGACAACTGCCACAAATATGTTCCTACCACTCCTGCTCCATCGCTACTAGAAGAGGCTACCGTGTTGAAAACGATGATGTTATTTGATTGGCCTTCATACAAATCTATTTCAAGAGGCGTTGATTCAACTTTTTCAATGAGTACATCTGGAAGGAAAAAAAGAAAAAGGGACTTTAAATCTCTTTCACACTGGCTAAAAAATGAAGCTGAATGCTGGAGAAAAGGCAAATGGAAGAGTACTCTGGGTGATGGTGTACTGACACCAGACTTTAGACAGGGAAAGATCCAAGAGCTTTTCTTTCTTCTCTGATCCCCTTCATGACCCCCAGGATCTGTGGATTGTTTTATACTTTTCATACATATATCTCAAAGCAAACATTTTACAAGTATCAGCTACAATAGCAGCATTTTGAGAGATACATGTCACAAATGATGAAAAATAAAAAAGTGTAGCCCTTACCTTTACAGACCTGTTCCTGACAGCTAACTAATGTATCACCACCAGATTCCACCTCAAATTTGAAATCAGGAGTAGCCATGGAACCTTTCGTAAACTCAAAGCAAAGATAGTTCTCGTCGCTGCAACCCAGCTCTTCTGGTCTAAAGTTGATGGGAATGTTGTTGAACATGAGGGGGGTCTCACCTTGCAGGGGCTGGGCCCTGTAGTAAGGATCAAGGAGTTGATCTTGATAATTGGACCTGGGACCCTCTCCCTGAGGGTTACTGCTGGTGAACATCCCAAGCCGCCAGAGTTCTGTGCCTCTGGTGTCCCTGCTCTCAGGAGTGGTGGGGACATCTACGTCGATGTCCAACCTCATTGGTTGACCATATACAAGATTTGCCATGGTTGATGTCCAGTCAAGTGAAGTAGCAACCACACCTATACATTGAAAGAAAAGAAAATCAGTTTGATTCAAAATGTTAAAAAAAAAATCAAAGAAAAGATACCTTGTATATGGCATCCAAAAAGAAGTGTTGAAAGTAATCTCCAACATACTTTCCACACCGAAAGCTTGGAAAACTTAACAAGTATGTGATATGCTCATATAAACAAGAATAATGAATGTATCCAGGAGTCCATTCCATGTTGCCTTGAAATTTGGTATGGTTGTAAATATTTGCAAAGTTGTTAATTCAAGGTTTGTCTCTTTTCCAGCCTATGATTGTCGAACTTGACACGTTACTAATTACTATGGTACTGTGTCATGGTATTATTGCCATGATACTTTTACCATAACACAACTATGGTATAATCGCAGTAACACTATGGTATTATCATGACAGTACCATGTTAATACTATGGCAGTAACCAAGAGTACCATAGTATTAACATGGCAGTACCATAAGTACCATCATAAACTCATGGTGGTAACCTACTATGGAGGTGTCAATAATACCACAGTAATGCAGTAACTATGATACTATTGTGAGTACCACAGTATTACTATGGTAAAACCAGTATTTTTTTTCCAAAGGGATTATTTTGAAACAGATGCTAAACAAATTCATGAGAGTCTTCAACTGGTGGTATCTTACCGTGGCAATTTTCCTCCGGGTTCAAATCCAAACATTTTGTCACAACAGTCTCGTCTGGGTCAGCGCTGAAAGCAAAATCAGTTGATGCTCTCTCGTTTTTAGACAGTCGGAGGCAAACATACTGAGCATCTTCACAGTTGCGATCTTGCATATCCAGATTCACGTTAATGCTCCCAAAGTCAAGAGGAGCGTTTGGATCCAACGAAATACCTTCTTGATTTGGAGTAAGAGTTTGCTCATCTAGTATCTCCTCTGGTCCAGATCCATCTGGATTTTGGCTGATGAAGGAGGTTACAGTCCATAGCTGTTCTCCATCAATTCCTGTTGAATCATTGCTCACTTGAGCCACCAAATCTATTTGCAGCTCGTTCTGGGGACTATCTTCAACAAAGGTCGGCGTCTCTTCAAGGGTTGGGTCCAGATCGGTGAAAATAGCCTCTGCAAAGTAAGCAGGGAAAACAAGAAAAAAGTCAATTGCCTGAATTTTAAAACATAAGACATTAAACAACTTGAAGTACATGAATCTATACATCGATAACATTCCACACAAAATATATGTCTTTGTAACTCAAAGGGAGAAGATTCAATGATACTGAATAAAATTTGGAAAAACCAGAAAACCATCCACTCACTTGCTTGGCAAGGCACTCTTTGACATCGGACAATAGAGTCACCGTCAACGGTTTCAAACTCAAAATCTGTGCTTGGTTCGTCTCCTTTGCTGAACTCCACGCACATGTACCTGTAATCTGTACAGCCGACTAAAGTTGTGTCAAATGGGATCGTAATGTCATCAAAGGACAGAGGTTGGCCGGGGTTTAAACTTTTGTCCACCTGTTCAGGGTCTAGGATTTGTTCCTGTTCCCCAATTCTTGGCCCCCTGCCATCAGGGTTTTGGCTTCCAAAGACCCCCATCTTCCACAAATCCTCTCCATCAACCGGACCACTATCATCTGATGGTATGACATCAGCATCAATGGTTACCGTGGGTATCTCATCACCTCTGACTTCCGGTACGTCGACAGTCCATTCTAAATCATCAATTTTGACCCCTAAGTACAGAACAAGAAATGTAAAATTGACCACATCTGTTTTATATCAACACTTGCTGTTTTTCTGGAATGAGTTGCACAAGGTTAGTCTTTACTTTATTACAACATCTGAAAACTGGCAATACTTATTACCTTCACATCTAATGGTCTCCAGATTTTAAAAATTTTTGTTGAATGCTGTCCGATTCCACAAAGAAACCAGACAAACTATTTTAACCATCAGAGCAGATGATAAAATGAAAATGGCGGAACAGAGGCTGGTGAAAGGCGAGGACAGGTGTAAACCACAATGGATTTCAGTGTAATGGAGTCGTTACAGGTTGCCATTATACTTGGTGGTTTGGGAACAAACTGAACTCTCTCCACGTTACCCTGGTTATACATTTTACCAACGCCACCACCATATGTTCTCTTCCTCCAGTCCTCCGTTCTAGCTCCGGAGTGAAGCAGTACAGTACCGTAACACTCAATTCTCTGGATCTGTGTCTTTTAGATGTAGACCAATATACTGTAAGTATGCTAGCGTATGTTTAAAAGGAAATTTTTGCTTGGAACTATAGTAATCCAAAACATGTTTTAAGAACCCAAGGAAATCTCCTCGACAATGCAGATTACCCCTCCTGTGATCATGATCATACACATTATCATCGTACTCTCTCCGCAATAGGCAGTCCGCTCTGGTAGTCGCTCTGTGTTCCATAGTTGATTCCCCGCGAAACGGACGCTGTTTTTTCGCTCAGCCCCTCTTCAAGGCTTCCTAAACTAAGGGATATGAAGGAATATGATGTACACCCTGCTACGTAGGTGAAGTGGGAGGTGGTTCACTACCTGACTACCAGACTACAGTCATCCCGTCTGTTTTAGATGTAACGCTCGATGTGCAGTAAAAAAACGCACCTTGTGTTAGCAAACGCGGCATAAAAAACTCTGGAATTTTTAGAATTAACCTTTCTCATTTCGTTTCAACTTCAGGTCGTTCAAGCAAAGGAACGTTGTTTTCAAAAACAAGCGTTATCACTCTCTCAGTTTTACCTTTTTACAAATCCTTCACCGTGTCCAGTCGAATAGGGTATATAGACGCAGGACAAAGAGGCATCAATACCCCTCAAGTTAACTGTCGTTTTAGCATTTGGGAAGGCTTTCTGAGTCTCTGCATAAAAACGAAGGGGAGATTTAAATACAGAAAGGGGATTTTCTTCCGTTCAACATGTATGCCACAGCTCTTTAATTGTTAGAGATGCTCTCCTGATACAATCAATTTTCGAGATCTGAAATGTCGGGCTAATCTAATTATTCCTTTAGGTCTACCTAATTGGCCATCTCTGCAAATCCCAACTTTCTGTTTTTTTTTAATTTAATTTAATTTTATAAAAAGACAGTCCTGTACGTATTATCGATGTTGCTTCTACAAATCACCAGTTTTTACACAGCCTTCGAGCCGTGGCATGCAGACAATGTATTTTTAGCAAGCTAGTTTTGTTTACAAAAATTATATATTTTGATTAGCATTCGGGGCCCCAAAGCACCCTTAGCTAGGTGGACCCTACCAGATCCCTGAGGCAGTCCTCTTTATCCCTCGCCATTTGGGCAAGAGGTGTATGATGGCATAATGCTCCAAGAAAAAGCCGAAATGCCTTGGCAGCATTGCCAGCACTATGGAGCATGAGGTGCAATTGTCTTCGTTCCCCAATTTTTCTCCTGTGTCCCACTTTCTCCACTTATCACCCCACATTAATATTTTACTGATTAAAACAAAACTCAAGGTGGATTTCGGGTCCCCATGGTTATGGAAACCTTTCCTATATATATCAGTTATTCCTAAACACATTTAGTATCGTTTTCCAAGGAGTAAAAGAAATCCTTAAAGATGTGTTTTCGGTGCCCTTCGCTAGCATCCATAGCAAGTATTTGTCTCATAATCAGTCTATAGCGTACAGTAGGAGAGCTTGTGTAGAATTATTGTTCCCAATCCCCGTGCAACCCGTATTACCACTGGTGGATCCAGGGCTTTCGTTTGGTAGGGGCCAAACTGGCAGTACAGTGATATGGAGGAGAGGTCTCCCCCTCTTTAAAATTTTCTGTAACTGAATGCCCTCAGATGCGATTTGGTGCAACAAGTGTACAATTTTGAAGTTGGTTTTCTTAATTTCGTTTTCCTAGGTATAATTCTTGATAAAAAAAAAAAAATTCGAGTATTTACACAAGAAAATTAGGACGATCTTTCTCCAAGTAATTTTAATTCTCATTGGTTGTGGAATTTCATTTTCCTTTACAAAAGCCTTTTGAAGCAGATTGAGAATACTTCATAGATGCTCACTGGAAAAAATTGTAAAGCAGTTTGAAAAAGAAAGGATGCCTCCCGGCATGGAATAAAATCACTTTGATGTTCTGCACTGCACTCTGCAGCATGAAAGAATGACTTTGGGAATGATGCTGCACCGTTTGTGCTAACAGCAGAGATATCGGAGGAGTGACAAAAAGTAAACCAAACACAATACTAAAGTTAAGTAAAATTGAAAAGCATCAAATTTTTAATAGCGATAAGCGTTACAGCACGAAGAAATATTTGCCCTGGCCAAATTGCCTATCGTGCCTGTATTCCTAAAGACTTCAACACGATGTTATGTAAAAAAAAATCCGTCTGGAAGTTGGTTAATACTATTCTACCGGTCATCTTACAGATTTTACTACCCCGTCAATGCTAAGACCATTAGTAAAACAAAAAAAAAAAAAAAGATAAAATGTATAAAGATTTGGACCATTGAAGTCAATAGACGTCTCCTTTTCTGAAGAAATAGCTTTTATTTTGTAAATATCCTGAGATAGTTTTTTTTAACAAGTTTGCTATGTCATGATGTATGCAGGTCAATTTACTGTGGTATCTTACGACAATGGACTCGTACTAGCAGTAACGGAATTCTTCAGCTAAGGAAAATATAAGAGGAAGGCTTTCAGTGTTTCACCATAATTGACCCCAGATGACCTCCGATCTCAAGCAAAAAGTAAAAGCTCTTTCCACTTTATTTCATAATCCAGGGCCCCTTGTTTGACCTTCAAACTTCAAGTTTATGTTTCAGTTTTTGACCTTTATAACTCTAGATGACGATTAGCCTCCATTGAATTTCTCCTTTGGCTCTTTTTTATGTAAAATTTGGAATGCAAAAGCCGAAACAGGTAATCAAACAATTCTTTTTGACCCTGTAGGACACTTGCAGACATTTGTGTTTGCCAAAAATGTCACCGGCTAAATTCAAATCATTGGTAGAACGCAAGGGTGAAAACGTTCTGAGATTGGTAAGTATAAAATGTTATTTAAATTACAAAAGGTAGAGAAACTTTGCATGATATTATTGTTACTCAAATTTTTCCATTTCTATTTGCAAAGAATTGATGACATGTGCAAATATTTTTGCCCAGACCTGAATTAGTTATTGTCTACCGCATTCATTTTGGTCCTCTGATATTGACCTGTCCAGTAATTGTAACAATTAGTTTCATCAGACCGCCAAGAAGAAGTGGCAACTATCAACACACTTTATACTACACCTTTTCAGTATGTGTCCTTTAGCAAACTTTCAGATGTAGACTGTGTGCATAACACCCGGTCAGTTAAATCTTAATATACTAAATAATGAAATTTTAAGTGCAGTATCATTAAACCACATGTGCCCCATTGCTTCTAAATTTCGAGCTGCATGCATGATACACTGTAACAACATTTTTTTCGTTGTACATTTCAGAGTAGTTGGATATAATATCCATTTATTATTTGAATATGATTTATATGTTTGAGTTATCTTG
>JAAAJZ020741332.1:0-11033 GCA_010015985.2 Actinopyga echinites | reverse complement strand
TAAAAAGAGCCATTCATGAATTAGCATAGAGGGATATACTAATTCAGTTTGGGGTGACTGCATTTTCCTTTTAAAGTACTGTTCTGAAGTACAGTAATGGCTGTAGTCAATCCTGAAGCTGCTGTATGTCCTGTAACAGTAGCAACAACACAATAAGGAAGTTCAGACGGTATAGCTGTGTGCGCAAGATTATCCAGACAACGTGCTGCATTGTTCAGTCGTACACTGTAGTCGTACTTGATTCCAGGGGGCTTAGACTATGACTAATAATTGCTTCCTTGCCTGGTTGTGTGAATGTTATTGGAAATTTAAGCTTAATATTGTCTGGAGTGTTTTAGAAATGACTATTGCAGACTGGTTATGCTGTGACTTTACATTTTCAGCCATGCACACATCTTACAGCAGCATATGTACGGTATATTATGCAGAAAGGGCTCCCTAGATACTAATGAAGGCTCTGCGGGAGTAAATCTGGGGTGTTTAATGCTTCAGTGTTCCAAGTTGCTCACATGAACCAGGTAATATGTGAAAAGGCCATTTACAACTTGTTATTTGTGCATTGTGTGTCATGCTTGAAATGACCCAGCTTTATTGTGTGGTTTGCAGTTCCAAGAAACATTGATGCCCATATTTCTGTAACAGCAGGGCCATACATACATACATAGATACATACATGCAAGTAGTAGGAGAGTCCACTGTAATATGTCAGTAAAAGGACATACTCTTAAGTAGAGTAGTACTCTATGTTGAGAATTGTTTGGGATGTGTCTTTTTTAAGTCTTTGGTGCTGTGGTACATGGAAGCTAAGAAAACTTGTATTCAGTCATTGAAACAGTCATCTTTAGATACATGTCTAGTCAGTTCTGAAAGACTAATGTACATGGACTTTAGGTCAACCTAAGCAATATCACGAGAAGGTGCATTTGTGGGAGTTTGTATTTAATATTTGACTTCTGAAGAGTTAATTTAACTCTTCTGTTTGTTAGACATTAAGAAGTCATTTTAATTATTTTCATTTTGTTTTACCATCAGGGACTCCTACCAGCAACATTCGAAGAAGTCACAGGGCTTTCCCTTGGGGACAAGACAGTCCAAGAGTACACCATTTGTGCTGTATGCCTTGATTTATTTTACAACCCAAGAGCATGCTCACCTTGTGGACATTTGTTCTGTGAGCAGTGCCTACGCCAGCTGACTCGGTTCCACCCAACATCAACTCCTTGTCCGCTCTGCAGGACCACTATCCAATGTACCATTCCACATGAAAGTAAGTAGCTAAAGGTCCTTACTAGCGATGAGCCGATAATATACTGGTTATATATCGGTATCGGCCGATAATGGCGTTATCGGTTGGATATCAGTATCAGCAAAATTTCCAGTCGTCACCGATAATAGGAGCTGATATGTTTTGTGTGTTATCTGTCCCGTACACAACGTTATTTAATCACACTCACGCAGGTAAAAGTACCAGAAAAGTAATGGTTTTTCTACGATCTTGAGCAATGTAGTACTCCGTATTAAAGAATGTACAAGGAGTTGGAAATATTTTCGTGAATGATTGTGTGCCGTGCTGGTACTACTGATTAGATATGCAAGAATTTACCAGAAGGACGAGGAAGTGTCTATGTTACAAATTTCGAGTTCGATACATGTAAAAGAGTGGGACCGAACTACGTACATAACATAGATGGTGGGAAGTCAATGTCATGTGTATGTGCAACACGTTGTGTTTTGTGTACAGCTCAGACACGTACCTTGTCATCTGTCTTTGTATCTACACTGCACCAGATGAAGCACTACATAAGCAAGGTGTTATGCTGCAAAATTAAGCAATTCAACAACAAAAATGATATCACATGATTAAAAATAGCCATTCATGAATTAGCATAGAGGGGTTTACTAATTCAGTTTGGGGTAACTGCATTTTCCCTTTAAGTTTCTGTGCTCAAAATGACAGGCAAGTAAAATCTCTGTGATGTTGGATGTATTAACATGACTGCATTTATTATTCCCTTTTAAGTTGCTTTGGCATTTTGGTGCAAAAACCTACCTGAGATTGTCAGCATTGTCAGCATGATCTGTGAACTTAGATGTTTGAGTTTTCTGTACTGTAGGTACAGTAATTATTGTTTGCTTCTTCATTGAAATTTTTATATAGGAGTTACCACATGCTCATTCAGGCAGTTTGGAAGAAGATATATTGTAACCACTACTTGCAAAATTTACTTGCCACAAGCAAGTAAGCTTGAGCCCTGTCTTACTTCTGGTAACCTTATGTAGTTTTGATTGTGGTTCATTGGTAGTACCTGTCAATTTGAAGTAGAGGTTATGCAAAAACCATGAAAGATGCCAGAGGTATCAGTGTATAAAAGCCTGATGGTAAACATAGTATGGATTGTTACTGTTACAGTTTAAGCAAGTGTGTTGAATTCCTGGCTGTTTTGGTTAAAATCAATCCTGGTGTTTCTTTTATCCGCCCTTATTCAGAGAGCTCTTACAGAGAAATAAACGAAGCAGAAGTTTGTGGGTCACAAAGTCTTACAGCTGTATTTAATCAGTCTCTGTGGTTATGGTGTTGCCAATCTGGATCTAATATTTCTTTGCAATTATTCATACCCCTAGATATATAGGACAATTGTGTCAGGTTTAGGTTCTCAGGTTACTGTGCTGTGAAAATTTGATTGATTTCTCAGTTGTGAAAAGTCTTGTATAATTTAGAGTAACAACAAGAAGGCATGTCTGTGGCTACATGACTTCCAAGTGAACCAATGTTTCCTCCAGAATAATTTTGTGTTGGTCTGAAGGAAATGAGGCCTGTTTTCCCTGCAAACCTATGACATTGAACTGTGACAGCTTTCAGACAGAACCTTTCCCTAGAAAAATACCGTCAAACTCTCTGAGGTGTGACTGATGATCAGACTAGTCATGACAGGGTTCTCAGGCAGTAGGGAAAATGGGAAAAGTTGGGATAAAGTCTGGAATTTTTTTCATGGTCTTGAAAATCCTAGAATTTGGGGTGTTTGGTCTGGAAAAATTGGAAAAATGGTCTTGAAATTTGAAAACTTCACACTTTTGGCAGTTGCAATCATGTTTACACGTAGGATGTGTCTACACTGGGTAAACGCATGAAAAGGAGGCCATTTTGTTTACTTTCTTATGTAATTCCTTATTTCTCAGGACTAAAAATGGCCATTTTAGTCTTGAAAAAGTCTGGAAAAAGTCTTGAATTTCAGTATTTCCAAAGTGTCATGACTCGTACTCGTAGTAAACTGAAACTGTCAAAGTCAAGCGGTATGTATGGCTTGGATAAATCTTATAGTATAATTTGCAAATGCAATTTCAAAACTGGATCTACATTAAATGATATGATTAGATCAGTTAAAGTATCAAAAACAAATTTCACCTTGTGGAGAGCCATTTTGAATAAAACCAAAACAGAATTTTATATATAGACACTGGTAATAATCAGTAGCACCAGAGTTTCTGTCTACTGGTGTCTCTGTTTGTATGTCTGTCCAGAAGATATTACATGGCTGGCTACTGTCATCCAAAAACAAGGTCGAGTCGAGTCTTAAATTTAAGAGGTACTGGTAAAACTGGTAAGAAGGATCCACTTAGTTCCTGGGTGTTCTCAACCACAGCAGATACTTTATCAATAATGCTGTGAATACAGTCCCTTGCAGTCTCACAAACATTCCTGCCTCAACAAACCAGGTAACACCTTCAGATACAGTACCTCCAAACACTGTAAAGTGAAGCATAGTAAAAAATGTTTAAAAGATCTGAGTGTATATTGAATGAATTTGTTCTTAAATATTATTGGAATGTTAGGTACAGTAAGGAAGTAAAACTGTCATCTTTATTCAAGAGTGCTAAATGTAGATTGATCTTAAATACTACACCATTAATATACAGAATTAGATTGCAGGTGAAAGTTTACTTCCACATGCCATGTACAAGTAAAACACATCTTAAAAAAAACACAGATTACTGACAAAATGAGCATAAGATGCCACTTGAGCCAGTAAATCAGGCCACCATACAAAGTTGGGTCACCAATGGCCAACCCATTCAAAACACCAAAGCAATTCATAGGTAACATACTGTGCAATTGTATTAAATCCAACAACTAAAGTGGAGAAAGCTGGAAAAAAAAAAAAGACTCAGCCCCTTCTCCCTTCCTCCCCCACCCCCAAAATAATAAATAATAAAATAAATGAACGGAAGTAGGAACTCTTAACTTAAAGAAGGAGCATGAAGGTCAAGCATTACAGAAATGAGTGGCCATGGCAATCTAGATGATACTTACAGATGCAATTGACCAGTGTTCGTTTTGAGTGCAACATCAATAAGATCTGTTGGTGTCATCTTTCGTGATTGTTCTGTTAAAGCAGACTGTGCCAGTCTGGGCTCTAGCAATGGGTTTTTGTGACATTTTTCAATCTTATGAACAGTAGATTCTTCTCTTGACCCTCTAGCATGATGCTTTCATAATTACCTTGATGAACCTGTTGATAGCTTCTTTGTTCCTCTGTAAGTCTTTTGTCCAGTGCAGTGATCTCAGTTTCTTTGGAGGATTTAGTGATTTTAGTCACCAGCTTGGGGCATTGTCATTGAGCTTGTTGCTATGGTGATGACCATTCTTGACTGCCCCCTTTACAAGCTGGGTGACATGCAGTGGTTGCGCCAGTCCTCGAGAAGTCATCAGTGACGAGTTGGAAGCACCAAATGACCTCGAACATTTTGCTGGTCTGAGCAGTGGTGACATGGTGCAATAATTAGAAACAAAAGGATGAGGACATTCCGGGTGGTTGGTCTTTGATAGTCATGAACCTGTTAAAGAAGAAGAAAAGAAAAAAAAGGGGGGGCCTGTGTAGGAGATCTTTTTCCAGGGTTACTGGAAAAAGTAAAATATTCAGTGGAATTTGAAAGTTATTGTGATATAAATTGTTACTTAATATGGCTACCACTGTCCATATCTCTTTGCCCTAGACAAGTAAAGTTGCGTGCATGATAATTTTGATGCCCTTCTTAGATCAATATTTGAGCTTTTACGGAAAAGCTACACCACATTACAGTGAAACTCTAACAGCAATCCTAGCATGACCATGTGCTAAGTACTGTACTACTGATTTGAAATGCTTCATCAGTATGTTAGTAGTACAATTATTATTATTATATTACACTTCTATAGCACTTACAATCAATGTGATGCTATAGCACTTCTATAGCACTTACAATCAATGTGATGCTATCACAAAATTACTGCAGCTAGCTTGAGGCTGAAAACGACAGTAAATATCTGTTAATAGGGGATTAGAAAGAAAGATGCCATGTATGTTTGAAAGATGTTAGTGAAAGCTTGAGTTCTATACTTGACGGTGTGACATTGATGGGGGTTTCCCACGTGACCGAAGGTCCACGTGACCGAAATTGAATTGGTCCTTCAGCACGAAGCTGAAAACGAATTGATGTGAGACTGAACTTGAATTTGAGTCCACAAGACCAAAGGTCTGTCAGACTAAAAAGGAATTAGGGTTCGGGAGACCGAATTTCCACAAGACCGAAATGCAGTTAGAGTCTGCTAGGCCAAATGGCAGTGAGATCGAAATGTAATAAAAGTCAGTAGAAGTAGCATATAATGAGTGCTTGTGACAAGTTGCAAGCAAGCTCTCTTTCCCCAGGCGTGGTTCCTTAGCTCGGTGACACACCCAAAGGATTAAAGCAGTTTAATGACATTGCTTCTTAACTGCATTATAGAGCATCTGAAAATCAAGGTAGGCACACTCTCATGAAAAATGCTTTCTTAAATTTGCTGCTTGGATACACTAATGGTTCTCATATTCATGTTCCATCCATCCCCCCCCTCCCATTCTGTTACACAACATACAATTTTAGCGGAGTCATTCTCACTGACCTTCGGTCTCGCAGATCTTCGGTCTCACAGACTGTAACCGACATTCACTTTTACAGTAAGCAAAGGAGTGTTTACTGTACTATGCTTTTCATTAGCAAGAACTCAAATTTTGTATTCTGATGCAAATTAAGGAATCTTTTATGAGGTATGCAAATGTTCAGAGGAAAAAAAGGAAATAAGTTTCACCATTTTGGAATTTTGGATTCCCCTAGGGGATTTTTTTTTTTTTTTTTTTTTTTTTTATTACAATTTCTGGTTTTGCACAGTATCAAGTGCTGCTTGTGTTAAGATTGTGTCCATTGAAGGAACTGACAAGGTGTGGTGAATTTTTTCTAAAAAGTATTCTTTAATAGTGGAATTACAGTGCTTTTCATACTTTTTAATACATTTTTTGGACATGATTTTATGGCAGCAGTTACAATTTTATCCTAAGAAACAAACAACCATAAGATCACATTACTGTACAGTATGCCAGCTGGTGGTTTGCTGATTACAAAATATGTTGAATACTGTGAAAAATGTCACCTTCCAGTCAGTTCCTGTATCCATGTAGGAAAACCCTTACATCAGCCTCCAGTATTGCAGGGCATCAAAGGTGGATTTATTAAGAGGATGTTCAACACCTGCATGTGAATCTGACAAATATGTTACTTTCTTGTTTGCTTTTGTGTGGTGTGTATAGTAACCTCTTTTAGGAAGAGCAGGTGCAGGGGAGCATTCAAAGTCTCCAAATTTTTAACAGCCTTTACTATCTTTACTTTTTTCTCCAGGTCTCAACAATGCACTGAGGAAACTCTTTCCAACCCAGACAAAACAGAGGAGAGAGGCTCAGGGAAAAATCAAACAAGTGTACCCCTTGCCGAGAACACGAGCTCTTCCATCAGTCTGGCTCCCTCTTTTCAGTCAACAGATTTTGAGCGGCAGAAACAGAAGGCGAGCGTTCTGGTCATTTCAACCAAATAGTACCTTAGATTACCATGACTTCGGCAGACTCTGGGTACAGACACTACGATGGCGCTTTACCATGGCTGGGTATGGCCTCCTGGCACTTCTTCTGGTGTGTGCTTGCTCTGTGCTAGTGATAAACTTTGTATGATGTTTCATATTTCAGAAAGTCAATGTGGTATATGTATCTACTAGGGGTATTTTTGATGGTGGTTTTCATAAAGCTTATAGCATGGTAGGGACTGGAGGGATGCAGTCCCTCATTTGGGTACAAACTTTGCATCTGTTGGCCCAAAAGTTTGCTCTTTACTGGGCAGAAGGTTTGCTCTTTATTGGACACAGATGGCCTCTTCTTCAGGCAAATTTGTGGTTACAAAATTGTCTGAATTTTGGGTGAAAAAGCTCACTGCCCCCTCCCCATTCCCAGTTGAAAGTAAGCTGGTGTGCTTAATGTTGTGTCTTAGCTGCTGAACTGCCTTTGTTTAAATGGGGCTCTTAGGCTAGTGGTGCCCTTAGAGTAGTGGTGCTCTTTGTTCATGTAAGAAGAATGACATATTTGGTGTTAACATTTATTTCATACTATTTTGCTGGTGTGATACTTGAATGCCTTCAAATGGTGTAAATTTCAAATTGGACTGATGATGCCCAATGAGGAAGAAATTTGCTATTTGCTTGGTGAGATCAAACACTGACAAGTGATTATGATGTAGGACCTTTGCGCTTTCCATAATGCCAGTTGGTGTGTCATAGATTGCACAGGCAACTATATTCAGTCAATTGGCATTCATTAAAGCTTATATTTGACCTTTTGAAACCCCATGTTATATTTGCACAATTCTTGGTCTATATCAACATTAGCCTAAGCCTCTTCCTGGATGACCTCTCCATGCTGCCCCAGTATTGTTTGAGTCAGTAAGACTATACCTAATGTTAGCAATACATTTCTGTCATTTTCACTTACAAAAATGATACCTACATTGTTACTTTAGTCACAAAAACTTTCGTTTTTACTTCCTAAAGTTGTCTACAAGTCACTGTTTTCAGTGTTGGTTTCAGGACTCACCCATATCTTTTTGTACATCACCCGCAGCGCTGCTGCTAGTGAAAGAATTTTGGCAAATGATACAGTTTTCCTACCATTTTCTCTGATATAATTTGTTTAAAAAGCTCTGCACAGCGAGAAAATTATCCTAGGAAAGTAAAGGAGGGTACATCCTCATAATAAAAAATCCCGTATGGCAGTGATGATTCGGGAGAACCAGCTTTCTGGGATATTTACTCAGTTCTCAGTGCGAGGTAGGAAAACCTGCTATTCGGGTAATTGAAAGTTCCCTTCGGGTTCAAAGGATTAATAATACAAATACAGCTGTTTAATGTTTGTACATCAGTGACTCCATTTGCAGAGTAAGTTCAACAGTGGTATTTTGCTAATATTCAGTTGAAGGCAAATCCCACTATTACTTGGATTTGAAATAGATAGGAACAGTGCTTTACAAACTCCTGAGCATTCACAGCAATCATCACTTGTTCCCATGGTTGATTTTGCTCTCTGTACAATTCCTTTCATTAAATATTTTCAACCATTGTATCACTACCATTCTTTCATACAACAAAAACTGGAAGCATATAAACCATGACTACTGAAACAACCAATCCTTTATATCTCAATACAATTGTCAACATATGTGCAAATTTGATATTAATGGTGTCTTAAAGGCATATTCTGGTGGCATTTTATAGGAACCCAACATGGAAGGAAAATTTTTCACTGCATCTTCCAAACCATGTGGTGGTACTCCATTCCTAACTGAAGATATTCCTTTTTGAAGATAGTTTAAAGGCCGTCTAGTCTCACCCCAGACACTACCAATTCTCCCAACTAAACTAACGCCTCCAATTTAAAAACAAGTGTCACTTCTAAGACACAGCCA
This sequence comes from Actinopyga echinites, assembly GCA_010015985.2. Taxonomy (NCBI): domain Eukaryota; kingdom Metazoa; phylum Echinodermata; class Holothuroidea; order Aspidochirotida; family Holothuriidae; genus Actinopyga; species Actinopyga echinites. Next base: position 2,240 of record JAAAJZ020741332.1, on the reverse strand, counting down.
CAGTAACTGTATTATGCTGAAATTGCTCCAGGCAACATTGAAAAACAACCTGTGTGTGAAGGGAAAAAGCAGTTACCCCAAACAGAATTAGTATACCCCTCTATGCTATTTAATGAATGGCTCTTTTCAACCATGTGACATCATTTTTGTTGTTAAATTGCCTATTTTTGCAGCATCACATGTTCATACAAAAGCAATGTCTAGTCAATTTGCCCAGATGACATCACAGATTTCCCATCATGCCTTGTAATACAAGGAAAAAACATTTCTTTGAAAATAAGTATCTTCAAAATGCAACATGCTATTGAGATGCAGTTTTCACTTTCCAGTTCAGAAATTTTCTCTGCGTTCTTTTAAAACTTCAAATTAAGTCACCAGAATACTCTTGTAAGACCTTCATTTGATAGTTAATATTTCCATTGCAATCATTTATTTGACATTACCAATCTGATACAGTATATCCACATTCATTCTTCTCCAGCTATGATAGATGTAGGCATTGCACTTTTGTGTGTTTGGCACATTTCTTTATATTTTTGAGTGAAATGAAGATTGTATTAGTTGGGTGAAGATATCAAAAAAAATTCCAAAATTGGTAATGAAATATTTCAAAGATGCATCTATCTAAATTGTAGGATATGAGCTTCGTAGTGTAGTTGCAAAGCAAACTTGGTACTTGGCATAATTAGTGCCCTCATTCATTTCATGTTTGTAAAGGTTAAATGTTTTGCAATACAGAATTGCTTCTAACAGGTGTTTGCCTATTTATAAAGCTTTGATAAAAGCTGTCATTTTTGATGTACATGTTGCTTGTAAATTTTTTGGAGACAAATATCACATTTTCAAATTGATTGAAACTCATATGCATTTATTGCTTCGCAAACCACTCAAAGAGCTGTTGCGACATTCTTTACTTCACATTGTTTAAATTGAACCCTCCTGTTGCAGTGATTTAATCATACTCTAATATTGGACAACACAGGGTTCCAGCTGTAATTTGTATGCAGCATCTGTTCATTGCAAATTTGCATTTTATCTTAAAGAGTTATTTTATATCACAAAGAAAAACTATTTTTCTAAATGATACTCAAAGAAATAATACAATTGTGATATTTTCAGCTTTTGTGAAATGCAACATTTTTATTCATATACAGGAGTTAAATAGTTTCATTCCAGTATTTCCCAACCTTTTTACAGCCTTGCTCCATTCATATTCATAGTGTTAGGTGCTCTCCATTGTACCCTGACACTGACCAGAGGTGTGAAGATTCACCTCTCAAACTGTAATTTTGCTCATATTTTGTCTGCTTGGCATTACAACTTATTTGTCCCTGTTTAGAAATGACTGGTACATATAGTATTGTAGATTCCGTCACACCTTCCATAGAAAGGCATAAATGTATGTGCAATTCTTTAAAATGTTTGCTGTATTGATGAACTTTTAAGGGAAGAGCAATATGCAGCCTCATTGGCTTCACAACATTGTGGGAATTTACTTTTGAGTAAGAAGTACAGGGTCATTTAGGAGAAATCTTTCAATCCTTTCACATGTGTGACTGAATGAACTGTAGTGTTCTTCACACGTTTAACAATGTTACAGCTACAGTAAGATAAAAGAAAAAACCAGTAAATAAAAAACATGAGGTCTTGCACAAGCAACGTTTTCTGTGCCCTGTGGTTGTACATGGATGATGTGATGGAATGTGTTAAAAGGACGTCTCCCCTCCCCCTCTAAAGAAAATGTAAAAATTGAAGGGCACCAGTAATGGTGATGTTTTATCAAATTAATAAATTAATGTGATACTACAGAATTCATTGTCACGATCTAAACATCTCTTTTAGTGTAAATGAAAAATAATATCAATATAAAATATCAGAAACTGTATGAGAAGTTGTATAAATCTGCAAGCTCTTTTGTGCTTCTCCCACATTTGTGGTCACTTAGTGTAATAAAATGACCTTCTCATGGCCTGAAATTGTGATTTAAAAAAAAAAAATGCATTCATCCTTCTACTTAATTACATTGTAAAGGCATAATTAATTAAAACTGAGAATGAACTTTTAACCTTAATTCATTTTTGCAATTTTTATGAATAAGAATATTTTCTTTTGCAATCATCATTAAGGCTCAGTAAACAAATAAAAGACGAAAATCATATATCTTGAAAAAATGTGTAGGGCATCTTTTTTTTGGTTTGTCATGTTCTTCAATTGGCAAGCAATATTAAATCAAAATCTTT
>JAAAJZ020740224.1:0-11033 GCA_010015985.2 Actinopyga echinites | reverse complement strand
TAAGGAAATAAAATAAAAGGGCATCAGTGATCGCCGGCCTGGGAGAGGCATTTAAGGGTGTCCCCCTCCCCTTTTTTCAAATTTTTGATAAATTGGGTGTCATTACATGGAATCTGGTGCTACGTATGCTACCTTTTGAAGTTAAATTTGTTAAAAAATTTGCGCCTTTTTGGTTTCGATGAAAATCGAAACCTATGCAGTCATGATGGCGTGTGTGTGTGTGTATGTGTGCGTGTATGTGTGCGTTTGTAAGAGGCGCCGATTGGGGATACACACAGGTCATTAGACCCGTGAACTGGGGATCTACCGAAAACTGGGGATATCCCCGATTTTAGTTGTACTTAAAACCTGCCTTTTGGGGAGAAAGTAGTGCGCCCTGTGATTATCTGACAGTTTAAAGGAAGTTCCACAATTTCCCTGTTCAGCGCACGATCATGTGTAAAATTTGTGTAAGTTTCATTTTTATTGATTGCCATACACTCTCAGCTGTGATTATCCCCGGTTGCTGTGCGTAGTATACACACCACATGTTACACACGAACGTACGCTGAGCAGGTGAACTGAGGATATCATCAATTGACGTGTAGAAGTTCCTAGACTACTATACACACGAACAACCACTGAACAGGAGAAGTGTGGATATCATCAGTTGACGTGTAATATCACATGTACAAACGTACGCTGAACACGAGAACTGTGGATACCGTTCTTGTATTAGTAACTGCTACCTACGACGAGTGTTGAAATACTTCAAAGTTGTTAGCAAAATACATAAGCTTCGCGAAGTGTACAGAAGAGTTCATCATTGTTTAAAAAGGAAATGAGTGATGCAGGCAAGGCTTCTACAGGTGGATGGTGGTCAACAATGCAATTAATGTGACTTTGAAAGGGACCAGAGCATTGTCCACAATTTACGATGAATGCACTACAGGTAATGCTCTCACAAACACCGCTTTTGCGGACACTTCATTAGTTTCTGATCTACACATATATGTAAGGATATCATCTAGACAGCCCGCTGCGGAGGCTACATATTAGCCAGCACGCCTCGCAAAGCGTTGCACTATAGTCTATCCCCAGTTCAGAAGGGAACACGAGTGTATTGATCCCCAATTCGTAAAAAAAACTATAAGTATTTTGATAAAAACTAGTCGATAATGCAGCAGTCTGAAGTGATCGTGAAACAAAAGGAATATGAATTTTTTACACAGTTTTGAATGAAGTTACGTAACGTGTAGTCTTGGTGATCATCCATGGTTAGGCTGCGCTAGCCTAACGTTAGACCAAGCAGAATTCTGCCTAACGTTACCACTATGTGTATGTAAATAGCCTTAACATTAACATTATAGGCCTACCTAGGCCTATGCATACATGGAAATACTGTAACAAGGGGACAGTCTGCATTTCCATTAGGCTTAGCCTAGAGTTAAGCAAACTTGAAGATTATTTCAGTAGCCTAGTAGTAGTACCAATGGACATTCAACCATTGTCTGTGGTTGGCCATTTCATCAGTGAGGAGGACAGATTGATAGAAAGTGTTGTGGATGTTGCTCATTACTTTCAGTTTAAATACCAGTGTATATATGATGATTTTCTTTGTGCATGGTGTCTCTTTGTTTATGATGATCGGGCATTCTATGTGCTGCACAATGTCATCGTTTTAAATAATTTGCCCATTGAAGCAGCACATTGTTGAAGAAAATTTGCCTAGCCAGGAAAATTGGTGTTGCCTCTATTCACAGCCTGGAGGCTGGAATTTCACAATATCTGCATTTAAATGGGAGTGAACTGCATACCAATTTGCAGCACATATGGTAGAGTACGTACAGTAGTTTTGTTTGATGATGTAGTTTCTGCAATCTACAGAGGAAGGTTAAGTTGTTTTTCATTTTCTTTGATAATAAATTAATAAAGCCTAGCGTAGAAATATTCAGCTACCCAGTATGAATGGTTATCAAGGCTACAGCTTACAATCCTATACTTTTATGAATGGTTTCATTTGATCATACCACAATAACTGTGTGGTTAAATAGGCCTACCACTTTTATTTAGTACTACTGTACTGTAACATTCAGAAAGATAATTAGGTAAAGTATGTAAGATTCAGTGGTGTAGGCTAAAGTTAATTAAGCTCGACTGGCTATTCCTGTAAGAGGAAGGAAGTAAGAATTCCGTGTGCTTAACATTAGGATTAGGTAGACCTAGGTTAGCCAACACAAGTTTGAAATAATTCACTGGTGCTATAGTATGTTGGTAGGATCTAAGTTTAAGCACATAAAGTGTCCCAGTATTATACTTTCCTTTTCAGGTAAATATGGAGTATTTGGTCATTTAAGAATTAATGTCATCAGAAAAATTAAATTGATAGTCAAATTGGGAGATACTCTCCCTTGACTGGTAAACTATGGGCATACAATACTAGGGATCAGCCTTCTGAAGGAAGAAAGGGAGGGAGCTGTTGAGCAGCTACAATAATGTTCAAATTAATTTTATGTGGGAGTAGGGGAGGGTCAGTAGTATTTTATGTTGTTTGTGAGAATATAGACTCACCACTGAATTTTTCAACCACTTAAAGTTGTCTTGTATGTAGCGGAATCCCAGTTGTTTGTTTTTCCTATGAATCACCACAATTTCTGACTGATTTGTGGATGTTTTCAGTAAATGGGAATAAACAGAGTAATGGTGATCTAGTCCAGCCATAATGCTCTTAGCTGACATAAAATGAGAAATAAAAACCAACCTTGAAATTTTTGATTGCAGTAAACAATTAATAGTACAGAATGAGCTCATTTAACAGACATTTTTATATGACCACATAACACCTTTGATCATTTTAGGTAAGTACTGCATATAAGGTTACAGTAATTAAGCAGATTGTTTTTAATTGTCTTATATTAGAAACTTGCAGAGTTGGATTTGTCAAGAGTAACTGACATTCTTATAATGTTTCTCATCACCAACCCTATGCTAGATAGGCAGTAGATTCGGATTCAGCTAACCTTCTACATGTGTTTCTGTTGTGACAGGTAGCAAATGCGAACTAGGAGGAAACGAGTGGCCAGTGATGTGGATGCCCTAAGCTACATTAACTTGAAAGACAAAGAGGGTTTTCATGTTGAGCAGATTGGAACTAAAGGTAAGATTGAGATGCATGCGTTCAGAATCAGAGAGTGTATGCTCATTTTAAGGGCAACAAATCTCACTCCAAACACTCATCAAATGTTACCACATAGACCCTCCAAATTCCAAAGAAAGATTTGTCTAGTGCAGGCCTCACAGACAAAGCAACAATAACCTATTGTGAGTTGGAATTCTCATGTTCAATATCCACATGAACTGTGTTTTAGCTCCTGTTCATCTGGAACACATTGATTGCCTACACTGTAAAAGTCATCATTGACCATTCCAAATTGCAGAAACAGTTGTTTGTGTTGATGTCAGTTGAAAGGCAGCCACCAATGTATTCCTAAAGATGTCTGTGGTTGCCGCAGACCAGTGTTCGTACTGGCACCAAAAATCTGGGAGAGGGGGTTTTTTCCCTGCTTAATTTTTTGGGGGGTTGCTTAATTTTTGGGGGGAGATTTTAGAAATAGAGGGGGATGTTTCTAGTGCTGCTCTGTATATTTTCATTTCTTTGTATAAATACATTGCAGGAATTTCCCTATACAGTGAATTATTTTTCAGGGCGATCAGGGCCAAAATTTTCTTTTCAGGAATCCCATAATCCCGCACCTTGGTGTTAACACTGCCACAGACCCTTTAATAGATAAAGTACTTCTGTCTTCTTTCAAGGAAGTATGGTACATGTATGGTACATTGAAGTTCTTAAGCCATAGTAGCAACTACTGTTGTCATACATCATATAAAGCTTATTTTCTTGCAAATTCTATCTTCACTTTTTCAGTTAAGGGCTGTTGCATCATGCAATGCAAATATATAGAAAACCTATATCTCAACAAATAATTGGTGACTATAATTGATTGAAATTGATTGAAATAAATTGAAACACTGAACTCGCAAATTATTGCACAGTCTACTCTAGTGAAGTAACTACTGAATATATTTCAACATTCACATCTTAGGCTAATTGCTACTTGATGTGAATATTTTCATATGCTGCATTCCTTTTCCCTTGTTTTAGGTTGTGCTGTATTTTCTTTTGTTATATAAAATTGAATATTTATTTCCAGGTAGAGGTGTGATAACTGACAGTACCTTCAGGAAAGGGGAGTTTCTACTCCAATACCATGGGCGACTTTGTACATGGAAAGAAGGGGACCAATTGGAGGAACAAAATTCCACTGGGTTTCGTTTCTTCTTCCAATTTAAATCAAAGGGTTACTGGTAAGTAAAATTTTCCTGCTTTTGAATGCTTTTCCAACCAGAATAATTGTCCAGTTCCTAATGTGATATTTCCTTCATACGAGAGCATTGGCAAAGTATATGTAAGCAACCACAAAAAAGGCCTAGTGTAGGCTATCAACACTTGCAGTTGGCGATTCTTCTTCTGTACAGAGTATCAGTTAGCAGAAACAAGGCATCAGGTATTTCCTATTCAATTAATGTTCTTGAGGTCCCAGTCTAGAGTGTCCGTAAATTTTAGGATTATGTGATTGTGGTCCCAAATGCTCAAGCCAACGATCACTTGAAGTCCTTTCAAATTTCAATGCTACTGTTGTACATTTGTACATACGTGTATTGGCTACAATCATAGTAGCAAGTCCAATTGCTAAACTGAAACGTATCTAAAAAAATCCATTTGGCATCATTAATTCACACATTATGTATAAAACATGATTAAAATACTCTATGACCTCAATAGCTTTTTGAAAAGCTTTTCTTAACAACTTTTGTTGTATGATACTTTTTCCTTTAGAGCTGCTGGCCCTAGCCCACGTACCGCGCCGAAGATGTTGTATATGTCAAGCCTAGCATAGTCTTCAAGTTGTTTCTAGGGTTTTGAATGTGTAGCAAACTAATCAAATGAAATGTGTGATACCAAATTATTTTCAGCCCTGATTTTTCTCCGTGTGGGAAGGTGCTACAATCTTTATGCCCAAATCCTACAATCCTGTGGCTAATGTGAACCCTAATTTGGGGTTTCTATTTTGCACAATTTGAAGTTAAGTTATGGCTATATAACAGTGATTGGCTGAAAATCAACATGCAAGCTCAACTTTGTATGTGAACTTCCAATAAAATACATGAAGTACTGAAACTTTTCATTGTGTGCACAGTAAAAATTATGCAACTAGAACATGCATTTGACCTTTTTCATGATGTTTGTTGGAGAAAATTGAAGTCCCTTTCCAGAAATCCTTTTTCCAGCCTGGTTTCTTTCCTTCAAAATGTGCATAATGTAATTCATGCATGTACAGTCACTTTAGAGAACTGTAGTATTTATAAATTGAAAAAAAAATTATTACGTTATTGGCACATTTAGTATATTTATATTTTGTCACTTTCTGCATATTGCAGCATTGATGCCACAGAAGAACCAGGTGAGCAAGGACCATATTTGGGGCGTCTTGTAAACCATGGAGAGAAGAATGAAATCAATGCAAAACTGAAAGTCATCCCAGACGTCAATGGACAGCCAGCATTGTGTCTCTTTGCCCAACGTGATATAACTACAGGAGAAGAACTGCTTTATGACTATGGGATAAGTGACTTGCCATGGAAGGTAAATTAATATTAGTCTTTGAAACTGTGAGTGCCATTGTGACCTGCAGTATTTTGTTCTAATATGGTAGTTGGGTTGGGAATTACCCACAGCGCATGTGCTCGCTTGCACACTTCAGCCTTTGTGGAACTTTTGGTGTGTTTACATAATGCCACCAGCTGAATGCTTGGGTCCGCATCTCTCTGTTGCTACATTGTGCTCTTCAGCTGCCAATGTTATTTGTGTCTATGAAATTGCATGCAGGTACTGTTTATAGTTCACTTGACCTTTGGCCTGGGCCCCTTCATTGTGGACTACCTTATTATTTGCAAAGAAGTTGTCTGTTCATATGCACTGTCCTGCCTCAATCAGTATGCGAAAGGTAAGTGGGTGATACTGTGAGGTTGTACTAGCTGCTGTTTTGTGTTAGGTATAGTACGCTCACTGGAGAAAATAGGCAGCTTTTTCAGGTGCTGCGTTCTAATTTGGCTAATTAAATCTCTTATCAGACAGGATAAATGATCTTGTGACTGGTGAAGCATGACCATAAGATTGTTAACCTTATTTACTCTCTCTATGCAACTCAATAGACCTGTTCTGATGGGGTCATCACTTTGTCTAGGCAGGAAGATATTAACCATGCAATGAATGCAATATCCACAGACTAGTAAGGCAAAAACTGTTATTCCATAATTCATGTTCAAGTGTATACTTTTAGTTGAACCAACAGATAAGTGAAATCGGAGGATGACATGTTTCAAAGCTTAAAAAATGAATCCAAATGGTTAAAAGCTGAGTTATAATATGTTGGAGCTTGTTTTAAATTTAAACTGGTATATTGTATGATATTTGGTGAGTAATTTAGGTACTATTAAGAGTATTTCATTTTTTTTTTGGGAAAACTACTACACCTGGTACTAGAATGTGATCACTTATTACTGTAACAGGGTGATGAAAGTATTGTTATAGTACTCTCCAGTCTCCATACAACAGACAAGCAGTAAATTTAGCAAGGTCATGTAGACCCTTCAAGTTTTTTTTGAAGAAACAAAAGAAAGCAGGTAGATGGTGAGTTGTTCAGATGAAGTGAATATTGTTCAATCTTTTATCTCAGCAACAGAATAACCTATTAAGATGTCAGATGAATTGATGAGTTTCATTTTTCAAAATATAAAATAAGGAGAGCTAAACTGCAGATGTTCCTACATATTTGCAGCATAAAGGTGTTGGAGAACAGAACATGAAAGATGGTACTTGAAAGGCATTTGTCTGTTGTTCATACAAATTGCTTAAATTGTTTCAGTGTTCAGCACCAAGTCATATCTGTAAATGCCAAACAAATTATCTTGCTTACAAATTGTCTTTCTTACATAGGTGCTTTCTATGGAGGATGCAGGTCCAACAAAACCATCGGAGAAAAACAAAGGTGAGACTTGTTAACACATAAAACATAACCTTTTTTGTATTTATTTTTTCCCATCCATTGTTGTTGTACTGTGCTGCTCAATGGGACTTCCATATTTGTCTGTTCCTAATTTGAGGATACTGACTGAAGTTAAGTCGAGGAGAAGTTGGTAGTAACCAGTAGATGCTTTTCTAGGTACCTGCCTAACTCTTAATGAAGTAAGAAGGCTATATTAGTTTTATGTGTTATCATCAATCATATATGAGATTCAGCTGCTGTTCAGCTCATATGAGTGAAGTATTTTCCTGACCCAGGCTGTATTTACTGTATAACAAGATAAACTGATTAGGGACATTGGTTCAGTTAATGCAAATTGAAGGTGTTTGTTCCAGTATATCAAGTTCTAGCCTTTTCACATCAAGGGTTTCCAGCTGAAGAAAGCAATGGAAATTGAGCAATCTGTGTTTACAGTTGTCATGGGAAAACATGCTGACTCATCAGAAAGGTTATACATGACCAATAAATATTGGGAATTAGCTGGAAATGGGTTCGTAAATGGTATGAGTGCAATAGAAGATCTTTCAGCGGCACTAACATAGATGGCACCCAACGAGTCCAGTCTAACAAGCACCAAGTGGGGACAAAGGTGTTGATAGGTGCAAACTGAGGACATTGTTCTGCAATAACAGCTCAACTGTTTATATCCCCAATAACAAGGGGTCAAAACGTTGGCATGAGTAGTGATTACATGTTTAATTTTAATTTTTTTTAGGCATGATGGTAAACGAACATGGTGATCAGTTATCAGAAATAGTATGCAGCAGTCATGGAAATTCTGAGGCGACTGAATGTCACTCCATAGCCATTGAGACTGGAACAGAAGATTTTCTATCCCCACTTTCAGAGGTGCCACCCATGGAGTGTGCCAATGGTCCAAATCTTCCTGATCAGGACAAAGGTATGACGTGTTAAATTGGAAGCATCGTGAAAACCCTTTATCCAATATGCAAGTGTTATAAATAGTGTTTTAGCAATGTTGAAGGGGTCTCCAGAATCTTTAAGTATTGTTACACTATGATATGAAAGTTTTTTTCCAAAATTTAAACCCCCTGGACAATATGCTCCTTGAAGATTCCCACCAACATGACCACCCCCTCTTCTTCACTAGCAGTTTCACCCATACCAGTCCTCCCCTGGAAAAGGTTCAATATGTTTGATGGGGGAAGATGTCTTATGGCGATATGTAACAGTCACCAAGTGGGGACAAAGATTTGATAAGTGCAAACTGAGGACATTGTTCCTACAATAGCAGCGTAAGTGTATATCCCCAGTTGTCTTACAGTACAAAAAATGTCAAGATTTTGACATGGAAAGTGATGAAATGTTTAATTTTAATTTTATAGGCATGATGTCAAACGACCATGGTGATCAGTTATCAGAAATAGTATGCAGCAGTCATGGAAATTCTGAAGGGACTAGATGTCTCTCCAAAGTCATTGAGACTGGAATGGAAGATAACCTCTCCCCACTTTCTGAAGTGCAACCCAAGGAGTGTGCCAGTGGTCCAAATTTTTCTGAGAAGGACAAAGGTATGACACATTAAATTTAAAGCATCCTGAAAACTCTTTATCTAATATGCAAAATTTGTGAACAGTGTTCACAATGTTGAATGGGTCTCTCAAATCTACAACTGGCTGTTCCACCATCATATGAAAGTTGTTAATCCAAAGTTTATACCCCTTTTGGGACAATATGCTTGTTGAGGATTCCCATCAGCATTTCCATCCCCTCCCCTTCTCTAGCAATTTCATCCAAACCAGTCCTGCCCTGGTAAAGGTCCAGTGTAAGATGGGGGATGTTGAGTTAAAAGGAGAAGATACAGGCATTGAGTGGGGACATAGTTTTGATGGGTGCAAACTGAGGACATTGTTCTACAACAACAGCTCAATTGTATACATCCTCAATTGTCTTACGTTACACATGAGGTCAAGATTTTGGCAAGAGTAGTGGTAACATGTTTAATTTTAATTTTATAGGCATGATGTTAAATGACCATGGTGATCAGTTATCAGAAATGGTATACAGCAGTCATGGAAATTCTGAGCCTACTGGATGTCACTCCATAACCATTGAGACAGGAACTGAAGATAATCTCTCCCCAGTTTCAGAAGTACCACCCAAGGAGTGTGCCAATGGTCCAAATCTTCCTGAGAAGGACGAAGGTATGACACATTAAATTTAAAGCATCCTGAAAACTCTTTATCCAATATGCAAATGTTGTAAATAGTGTTCAGCAATGTTGAATGGGTCTCTAGGATCTCTTAACTGGCTGTTACACCATAATATGAAAGTTGTTAATCCAAAGTTTAAACCCCTTTGGGACAATATGTTTTTGAGGATTCCCACCATCATGACCATCTCCTCCCCTTCTCTAGAAATTTCACTCAGACCAATCCTGCCCTGGTGAAGGTCCAATGTTAGATGGGGAAAGTTACCTTAGAATGATAAGTAACAGGCAACAAGTGCATGACGGCCAGAGCAGCCCATTGAAAATTGGTCCTGAGATTCAGCAGGAGTAATAATTTGACACTTGATAGTAAACTAACTACCAAAAGGGCTGCCAGAAGTAGGATTTACCCTTGAGTGCACATAATTAATTGCACCCAGCCACTGTATGATTGTAGATACATCTAATATACTGACGAACTGTACCAGCTATTTATAGCCCATTCACATTGCTATTGTTAGTTTTTGTAGTTCACTACCTTTGGAAGGCAACTGGTGGTTATCTTAGAACCAATTTGTGCAGTAGAGCGTTCAGTGAGATATTCAATCTCCCTTGTTTTTGGCCAAAAACAGGGGTCTCGGGCGGTATTCCCTATGGGCAGATAAGATCATAATGTTATTCACTGCAACAGTAGGCCTACGCGTATGTAAGTATCTTTTGCTTATGTGTTTGATTCACTTATGTATTTTAACCATATATACCTAGAAGTACAGGAAAATACGCTTTTTGGCCCTTCACAAGAGCCGTGTAGCAAGTTAGAAACTGAAGTTTTAAGGAAAGGATAGGCATTCAGTACATGAAAACGCAATCAATTTTCGAAGAATAAATGGCGTAAAAATAGTGCACTAAAATACATTCATTTTACTGTGATAACTTCTAAAATAACAACCATGATTGGCAAAATTACGATTATCGAAACTGCGGCTGTTCTCAGCTTTTTAATCTTTTTCCACTCCTTTCTTTACCACCAACTCATTACACTTGGTCTAAGAAACTTGACAAAATGAAAATGGTCAGTGCTTATTAATAAGAGGTGTCACGTAAGATTGAATAAGATTGATATGGAGTGTATGGCAAAACGTTTATGTAATATAATATTATTCTTAAAGGCTGTCCATGGAAACTGTTATTCGACTTTGCTCTGAAAAATTATGGCGGTAAACTGCTGTTTGAGAGTAATCTTTTGTAAACGTGATATTAGTTTATCTAACAGTTTTATTCAACCCGAGGCGAGGGTCTCCAGAGCCGTAGCCTGTGGGGGAGGGGACAGGGGGACAACTGCCCCCTGAGATTTCCAAATCGTACATACTCTACGTACTAAGTGATGGTGAAGCTCTACATAGACAGTGCTTGGACTGCTCCCTAGAAATTTTGCCCAGGCTACGGCCTCGGTCTCTGCCCATATGCGTGACGTCATAGCCTGTTCGAATCTGATGAAGAGACATGGGCACCATGACTTTATTCCCTTTTATAAATCCTTTAATTTGGAGACGCTAAAAACCAAAAAATTCTGTTTTTTATTATTTTTCCTCTGATTGTAATTTATTCTCCTTAGCTAGTCAACGTACTTGTCTTGACGGTTGCGATGCTTAGTCACCGCTACACGAATTTAATGTTAAATTTGTACTACGTGCTCATCACTAGCGTCATTGCGTAGTAACATACCGTACCTGTGACAC
>JAAAJZ020739118.1:0-11035 GCA_010015985.2 Actinopyga echinites | reverse complement strand
GGCTAGGGGTTGTAGAATATGCCCACGGTATTCCCCGCCTGTCGTAAGAGGCGACTAAAGGGGAGGACTTGCACTGTGTTTGAACTGTATTTGAGACTGAACTTGAACCGTAAACTCATGACACTATATAACACATTCGTATTGGCGTGTCGTTAAATCCTATCTAACTAACTAACTAACCCCTCCGATAAGCTGATGGAACCACCCGTGTTCCATCAGCAGGTGTTTCATTTATATTCCGTAGGAAAGAAATACTTATGAAGTCCCTCTTTCTGTACCCAGGGGTCCGTCCTCTAGCCCTAATTGCAAGGCGCCGAGGTATACTTGTGATACTCCGCCGATGCAGCTTACTGAATATATATAGTGTTGTACCGATACCACCCATTGCCGATGTTCCGATATCCGATATTTGGATTTTCAATATCGGCCGATACCGAATATAGAATACCGATAATCGGTCCTACTCCAAAATATACAGCCAGACTTAATTCTGACCTTCGGGAATTGTTTTGTGGTTGCAGTTTTTAAGTTCACCGAGTCATGTAGAATTAACAACTTAAAACGTTTAATACAATAACAACAACTAGTGGTAGATTCAGAAGAAAGGATTAGGAACAGAGGTTCATCCGTTATTCATTTATGCAAACGAGGAATGACAACAGGCTTAGTCTTCTGGTAATTCACTGAAAACTAATGGATTTGAGAAAATTCTATGATAAATTGATTGACCTCGACTTGGGGGCAACAGTTTCTGAGAATAATGACGGTGGGCCGTCTATGCTTGAATAAATCTGAAACAGTTGTTAAAAAGCAGCGACTACAGACACGACCACTCATGCGTCCATTTCAAAGAATAAAAAGTTGTTAATCGACGTGACGTGTGTTTTGTATTCTTCTGTCTCCTTTAAGACACATTCTCATCGTTTATCGTTCTCAATAGTTTGGGAGTAACTCCCATCAGAATTTAAGTTTAGTCAGGTCCTCACCAGTCTCGTAATCTGTCTTAGTTTGGAACGCCTCAAAACTTGGTGTCACGACTCAAGACCATTTCTTCGAAACTAAGAATGTTGTAATAGCATGTCAGCGCTCTCTTAGCACTTATACTCTTATCTGTAGTAATCTTTACCATCATTTTAGTCATGGAAGTGTGAACTGAATAACATGCCGCCATCCTAGCCAACAGTGCGGATGGTACATGCGGTTGATCAGGGAGGGTGATATACCGTAGCTTACATTTGTAGGTAAAGTGTCGGTATCCATTTGTGTACTTCAAGGCACAGTGACAGATCACATTTTAAGAGGCCCTTGTGTTGTCACTGTTGTGTGAATGAACTTAGTTACGATGTGAGCTTGAGTTTAGCCCGTCCAATTGCAGGGCTGTAACACTGTCCAGCTAATCCGAGTCCGAGTCAATTCCGATTCCAACGGCCCCCACTCCGGGCCGATTCCGATTTCGGTACCTCTCGAGTCCGAGTCAGTTCCTATTCCAGTGGCCCCAGTTTCAAGTCTGGCCAAGGCAAGTACATTTGGAAGCTTAGCATATTATCAACATGGTTTTAATCTTTTAATATTAAGTGACTTATTGGGTTATTCGGTTATTGATGGCCCACCTAAAAACTGAGTTGACTTAGAGTGACCGTTCAAACATACAACAACAACAACAGCAGCAGCAACAACAACAACAACGGATTCTATATATGAAATCTTCGAGGAACACTTACTCTTTTTCACTCGGCCGGAATCGGCTCCGAGTCCGGGTGCAGCCCATTCTGGGCCAATTTTGATTCCAGATGCTCCCATTCCGGGACAATTTCGAGTCCTGTGAAAATCGGAGTCGAGTCCGGAATTAAGTCCGAGTCCTGACTCAGGGGTTACAGCCCTGCCCATTTGGTCAAACATACGATACTCTTTGATAGTTTTGTATGCCACATTTGCAAATGCGACCAACGTCCTAACGACACTAGCCTAACTCATGAATACTAATTTCTTACTGATTACATACTAGGACGCGTGTCCTACTTGAGTTAACCTTCAGATACCACTGACGGGCTTTAAGTATTTGACAGAAGGAAGAAATATCAACAGTGTCAATTGTTCCATGTTTAATATCTGTAGCTAATAGTATTCCTTTATTTTTTTTTTAGCTCATACCAGTTTTATAGCTGTTTGAGCTATTGCAATCAGCCACTGTCACTCGGTGGATATATGTATCATGTCTGTCTGTAACAGGGTTTGCAGTTTTCTTTCAGGGTGGAAAAAACTGGTAAAACTCACCCTTTTTACACTTGGAAGAAATAGGTTTCTTCCAGTGTCTTTTGGCCAAAATGGCAGAAGCTCAGTTTTTAGGAAAAATTGTTGATGAAGTTTCATAATAAGCTGCAATGATTTCTAATATGTTATAAATGGACAAACACGTAGTGGTGTCATGGGTTGTCTATGTGTAGGTTTGGAGTATGACCTGCTTCCATCATATACTGTACACAAAAAAGTAGCATTGGGCAATTCAGGGAACAACCAGGGGCAAACAATATTTTGTGAACCAAACAACTTCATAATTATAGCCCAGTTCTTCATTTTTTTGGGGGGGGGGGGGGTTGAGTGGTCGAAGGGGAAAGAGTTCCCTGGAAAATGGTGTATTCCATAATGCACAGTGCAATGCTTCAATTAAATAACATTAGCCAATTTAGCCACTATGACTAGAACTATATGTTGCAATCCTGCTCATGTAGAATTAGTATTAAGCCAGCTGATTTTCAGTAATTGCAGCACTTCTTTCATTGGGTTTCATGTTTGCTGGGGTTTCGTGGAACAATATATACCAGCATGCCCCTATGAGATCTAAAAGTACTTGCCTTCCTGCAATAGAAAAAAATGTTGGCTTGGATTGCAATTTGTCAGGTTTGATCTTTTTTACCTTTGTAGAGCACTCTATTTTTTTGTAGAGTGGGTGGGGTGAGGAGCATTTTAATCTTTTTTAGCTTTACCCACTTAATATTTTTATGCTTTTTTACAATCCCTACTACAAAAAGTGCCTGTGATGCATTGTTGCAGGAATACATACAGTCCTGCAGTTTCATTCAGTGTTAGGCTGATTGGAGTAATTATGTAGGAACAGCTTAATTAAGATACCTCAGTTTTCACACAGAATTTTAAGTTCTCTTGTTGCAGTTTACTCCAGGAAATCATGGAATTACTCTTAGGCAGGAGGAAACAAGACAGGATGATTTTGGTTTATACTGTACTGTAGAAACAGGTAGACTTACTGTACAGTGACTGTCAGAATAATTTTTTTTTACAGGCAAAGCAAACTGGAAACAGGCCACAAAAAAAGAAACTACCTCTAGGACAAGACGAAGATGGCAAACATGGGAATGAAGGTAAGTTGATTGACATTCAGATTGTACTCAATGGAGTCCCAGTGAACTCCTTTTATTTAATTTAATAGTTTATATAGTACATGATTTAAGGGAGTTATTCAGAGTGCCAGGTGGGTGTCATCTGGTAAAATAGATCAATACAGAAAGAGATGTTGATTGTTAATGGATCATTTTGGTACAGAAGACAAAAGTTTTGGAAATAATATCATTGCCTGTCATGTGCTCCTGGTGTTATGAACAATTTGCAGAAAAAGCAATGTCAATTCAGTAATAGCTAGCAGGACAAAATAATTTCTGCAAGCTAAAATACTTGCAAAAAATTCAATCCTGCACATTTATACATATTACATGAAGAATTTCTGTCTTGGCATTATAAAGAATAACAGTTACATATTCATTTTTTTACCCTCTCTTCTCACAAAAACTGTCGCCAGATTTTGTGAACTTTGCCTTGCGAATTTAAGGAGCAAACTTATATATTTTTGCCAAATTGTTCAACATGGTCAGATAATCATTTGTACACATGTGCTCATACCATTTAAAGAGTGAGCATTATCTTTGATTGAAACTACACTGAAAGGGTGGTTCCAGTCAGAAATTTTACTTGCAGTCTTGTACTTTTGCTAAATCCTCAACCAGTTGATTTCTTTGACCTTCAAATCCATAATGGATTAATCAGCTTAAACACGGGGTATGTGAGGGTTGGTAGCATGGGGTCGGTTGACTGCTTATCTCAAGACCCACACATGGGAACAATAATGAAATTTTTACTAGAATGGTTAGATAATGTCTCTTAAGCATATGAAAGCTAATTTTTTTGCTGGATCCACTTTTTAATTCTTAACATCTCCACATTTTTGCCAACTTGAAACATCATGACAATTACAACAGTAGGTCTACTTCCCTAGTTGGATTCTGTGTGGAGTGATTTTCAACACCACATCTGCCATCATTCCTAGTCAATGTAGAAAAAAAAAACTAAAGATAGGGGCAGATATTGTTCTTTATGTTAATCCCCTTGCTGCATTACAGCAAATTACAACCTGAGGGTTACAACTTGCCGAATTGGTTACAACTTGCCAAATTGCAGTATTTGCTCAAAACACCAATTTTATGCATGGGCGCATCCAATTGAAGTGTAACTTGAGTTGATTGTAACATAATTCATTCTAAGAGGAACTGTAAGAAGTCATTGGGGGGCTTTCATACAGCTTGGCCTCACTAGGGCTGTTATCAGATTAGATCTCCCACTTGGTGAAAGGGAAGACGTTTATAAAACTGGACAGAAAATTCTACTTTGGGCTTTTTTCTACAGAGTAATAATATCAGATTCTTGCTGTAGCAGCAGTAGAGGAATGTACACATCATGTGGGGTATTCAGAAGTTCAGGAAAGATGTCATATTTCCACTTTCTCATAACATGCAAATAACAAAAGGTGGTACATCACTTTTATGTGCAATTTTTCGGAAAAACTGACATGGTAGTCATAGCTTTTAATTCAGTCTCATCAAGAAATACTAACTTCAAATGGACTTTTATAGGGCCTGCCAGCAAAATACACTGTAAGGATTTGTCCACAGCGCAACAGTGTTAAACCTTCCTTGCATGTACACCTTGTAAATAAGGGAAAATCACTGTTTCAGTGCCATTCACCCACACTTATATACGTATCCCATCTAATGCCAAGGTCAAGATGTACAGTATGCCACTGCTTTAGTGGTTTGTGAACTGGTCTACTCTAATGTATTTCACTACAACTAATTATACAATGTGCTATTTAGTGTCATATACCTATAACCCTTGTAAGGAGATTCTCAGGAATACTTGGGCAATACCTATGTATTTTCCAAGTCTTTTAATGACACTAAGGGAATTGACAAAACAAAAGGTCACTAGAGCAAAGGCTAGAAAAAAATTTATATTTTATAAAGGTTTGGCAATTAATGCTTATATGGGGCTGCTTTTGGGTATTACATAATCACATGTGCTGTTGGTCAACTCTTGCTTTACTCCAAGTTCCCATGTTATTGCATCTGTGGAAAAAATAATTGTCATTTTGAAAGTAGTTTCTTGGTTGTGGACATGTCCTTCATACAAAATAGCCTATAATTTGCTATGTGCATCATCAGCTTATTTTACAGAAGCAGCATTAAGCTAAAGCATGTTGTATAAATTTAATACACAGGAACAAATGATACACAAGTGGCATCATCATGCAAAGAGGGGATACCAAGTGAACAGTGTACTATTTCAGCTGTTGATGAAGGTAAAGAATCTAATGCAGATAATAAGGAGGCAGCAAGTATTACAGACAGTGGGACACAAGTAGGAGTCACTATAGCTGTAGCTAATGATGAAGTCTCATCTGTAGGGACAAATTGTGCTGGAACAGATGATACACACATGGCTTCAACGTGCAAAGTGGGGATACCGAGTGAACAGTGTACTATTTCAGTTGTTGATAAAGGCTTAGAATCTAGTGCAGATAATAAGGAGGCAGCAAGTATAACAGACAGTGGGACACAAGGGGTGGTCACAAAAGCTGTAGCTAATGATGAAGTCTCATCTGTAGGGAAAAATTGTGCTGGAACAGATGATACACACATGGCTTCAACGTGCAAAGTGGGGATACCGAGTGATGAACAGTGTACTATTTCAGTTGTTGATAAAGGCTTAGAATCTAATGCAGATAATAAGGAGGCAGCAAGTATAACAGACAGTGGGACACAAGTAGGAGTCACTATAGCTGTAGCTAATGATGAAGTCTCATCTGTAGGGGCAAACTGTGCTGGAACAAATGATACACACATGACTTCAGTGGGCAAAGCGGGGATATCGAGTGAACAGTGTACTATTTCAGTTGTTGATAAAGGCTTAAAATCTAATGCAGATGAGGCCGCAAGCATTTCAGACAGTGGGACACAAGTAGCAGTCACAAAAGCTGTAGCTAATGACAAAGTCTCATGTGCAGTGACAAATTGTGCTGGAGCAATTAATGAACTCATGGGTTCTGAATGCAAACTAGGGATACGGAGTGAACGGTGTACTGTTTCAGTTGTTGACAATGACTTAGAATTTAATGCAGACAGGGAGGCAGTAAACATTGCACACAGTCAGACACAAGTGGCAGTCACAAAAGCTTTACCCGATGTTCAAGTGGCAAATGCGGACAAAGACATTGCACACAAACTGGGGATATTAAATGACCAGCCTGCTATGTCAGGTGTTGATATGGTGTCCAAGTTTGGTGCGGTTCAAAGGGAGGCAGAAGTAGCAGTCACACCAGCTGACGATGATGAAACCTCAGAGGCAGATACTGAAATTCTGGAACCAAGGTGTTATCAGAGTGACACGGAATCTGTGGATAATGAACATCTAGTTTTAAGCGAAACTCCAGAGTCAGTTTGCAATACTTTAGGTGGAGGTTTTAATGAGAGTTTCACTGAATCAGTCACAGAAGATCATTATACAGAGGAAAGGGGAAATAGCTACTCAGACACTGCCAATTCCTCACATACAGGTGAAAGTGATAACGAAAGTGACAGTGGTGATGAGTCTTACATACCTGAGACTGACGACGATGCAGACTCCATGAAATCCTATGTTATCCCACTGATGACACGGCCTAGATCATCTTTGCACCCTAGCCACAAAAGAGACACCAGATTCTGCAAAAATGAAACTGGCCTTAGCAATAATTCTCCTAGTACTTCAAAGGCATGTCAGCAGTTTGATGTTAGCACAACTTGTGGAGATAAATCTGACCCTGACTCTGATAGAGATGAAGTTATCACTATTGGGAAGACCCGTAGCCACAGAAGAAGTTCTAAGGATGAAAATGAATGTACAAGCACATCTCTGACTGACACAAGTAAAGTAAGATGTAATTCAGAGGAAGGTGAAGCTTCGTCAAGTACATCAAGTGTGGACAAAGAAACGGAAAGCAGAGTTTATGTAATGACTACAAACAACAAAGGTAACTCTCGCACCTATGACAAGCCAGCTTATTGCTACGTTTGTTCGAAGCCACAAAAGAAGCTTTCAGTCCATATCCATCAACATAGTGAGGAAACTTTGGTTGCACAGTGGCTAGCTGAGGAAAAGGGAGACAAAAAAGATGCTCTCTGGACAAAGATCAGAAACTTTGGAAATCACTTGCACAACTATGGAGTTTTACAAAAAGGGGAAGGTGATCTTATTGTTGTGTACCGTCCAGACAGAGAGGCAGACCCTTCAGACTACAACCCCTGTGTCGACTGTTTAGGCTATTATTCGAGCAGCGAGTTTAACAGACATAAGTGCAAGTTGAGAAAAGAGACTCGTGGAGATCAAGCTAAACAAAAGGCTGGTATCAAACAATCACGACTTCTCTTACCACCACCAAAGGGTCTTAAAGAAGGAGACATTGTTCACAAGCTGGTTGCCTCTTTCCATGTTGATGAGGTATCTATGTGCATAAAGGGAGATCCATTGATACTTCAGTTGGCTGAAAAGTTTTGCTTCAAGCATGGCCATGACAGTGAACAATTTAATACCCTCCGCACCCGCCTGAGGGAAGTTGCACGCCTGCTGTTAGAATATCGTCTTGTAAGTGGTAATAAGAATGACACGCTGGCAGATATCATCCTCCCTTCCAGCTTTGAAACCCTCCTAAAAGCTGTTCGAAGTGTTTCTGGATTTGATGAGAAAACGCATCTCTATAGCAAACCAAGTTTAGCTCTTAAGCTTGGGCAAACTATGAAGAAAGTGGCAATGTTGGTTATCAGTAAAGCTCTAATTGATGGAGACACCACCAAAGAACGACAAGCAAGAGACATTCTCACCTTAATTTCTGAGAATTGGGAGGTTGAAGTGTCATCTCACGCATTAAGAACACTTTATCAAAATAAAAGAAACAATCCAAAGCTTCTTCCATTGACAGAAGATGTAGCACTTCTTACAAAGTATCTCAAAGAACGGGCTGCAATAAACAGAACAGGTCTAACAAAGGCACAAAGCACAGAGGAAATCCAGAAGTTTTGGAAGGAACTTGCTAAAGTCACCTTGACTCAGATGATTTTGTTTAATAGAAAAAGGCAAGGTGAAATTTCTAAACTTACGTTGAATGATTTTGCCAGTCTGAAGAAGGGCGAGTCACATGTGCTTGATGTGCAGGCGTTAAGCCAGTTTGAGCAAAATCTGGTAAACACCATGTGGAGGGTAGAGGTAGTAGGCAAGCGTGGGAGGACTGTACCTGTCCTGATTACAAATGAGGTGAAGGGTGCAGTGGATGAGATTGTCAAAATGAGAGAAGCTGCAGGGATAGCTAGCACTAACCACTTTGTATTTGCACTACCAGACGGGTCAGCTAATCACATCCGTGGCTGTGATACATTGCGCTCATTTTCTGTCCTTTGTGGAGCTAAGCTACCTGACTTGATACGATCAACTCGACTTCGGAAGCACATAGCTGTAATGTCGCAGGTGATGGCCCTCAAAGACAATGAGTTGGATGTGCTCGCAAATTTTTTAGGCCATGACATCCAAGTTCATCGCGAGTATTACCGGTTACCTGATCCTGCCCTTCAAGTGGCCAAAGTTTCCAAACTTCTCATTGCTTTAGAAGGAACAGGTGGAGATCCTGCAGAATTGCTACAAGGAAAGAGTTTAGAAGACCTTGAAGTGAATGAAGATGAAGGTGAGTTTAGGTGCAACAAATTTTATGCAACATTATGAATTGTGTTGAGAGAATAATGGGGGTGGGTAACCTGTATTGCAACAAAACTGAATTTTGAGGGTGTTACTTTCTCACCAATCATAGGAGGTGTCAATAAATTAAGGAGTAAAACAATCTGGTGGTCTTGAGCTTAAAGACAGATATTTTGAAGGAGTAGCTGTGACATCTATTGCTTGTATCTTGTGTGGAATATTATTTCAGAATTTGTTATTAAGCTGGTGGAAAATTTTATTTGGATTGCAGATTCCAGTGGGATTCTGTGTTTGTCGACCTACCATGCAGACAGTATTTTGTTTTAAATGAGGGTGATTAACTTATTATCTAGTACAAAAGTTTTAAACCTGAGCAGATCATTTTTTCACTAAATTCTTATCAGTCATAAAAAAGAGGAAAAACTTCTAGTGGCATGATGATAAAGATAAGTTACAGTATTTGGGGTGCAGCTTCTTGAAACAGATTGAAGTGAATAAGAACCACACAAATATTTTACTGAGTGCAATGTGATATAAAAATTCTCCCAGATTTAGATTCAGTATTTTACATTAACATCAACCCAAAACAAACTGCCTCCAGTGCAGTGTCTTTGGTAGGATGAAATTCCATCACAATTTTCCATCGTATGAGTTTTCCGTTATGAGAATTTCCGCATTTATCTGACAGATGTGTTGAACTACCTATAAATCATTCATAAGTAAAGACTCATATTTTTATTTTATGAAATATTTTCCAGTGTTTTTCTGTCCTAGTTCTTTTAAGAACCAGCTCCTTTTTTCTCCCAGTGTTACATCTTTTTAAAACAAATGGTGTTTGGTGTTTGTTGAATCCTTTTTATTTTCAAGTGAATGAAACTTTGAAGAACATCTTATGGAAATCTGATTATTTCTCTAGTGCTGTATTTCAGTGTATACTGACAATATCCAGTGGGGCTCTTTGTTTGGTATATCATACTCATCCTACCAGAATATGGTGCGACACAATCTGGCATGCACTAGAGATGTAGCCATAATATTACATAGTAAATGGGAACTTAAAGACATTCTTAAAGGCAGTGGGCAGTCGCCCCAAACTGCGTAGGAAAATAAGCATATTCATGCAGATATGTTCATATTTGCATTATAAGTATCTCAAAAGATGTTTTGAGCAAAATTTTACAAACAAAATGTAAAGCAGGGAGTTGTTCTCTATGACTTGAACAAGTAAGTAAAGATCATGTTGTCACATTAAAAAGCCATTCCTGAATTAGTGACTGAGTATTCTTTTGCAAATTGGGGGAATGCATGTTGTTTTTTAGAAGGCAAAGCTGCTCAGTTTTCAATTGACAGTTTAGATGCATCAAATTTAAACATTGCAGTAGTGTGCAGAAGAGAAGACATGTCATTCCTTATACTGGTTTCACCTGGAAGCGAACGGTGAGACATTTACAAACAGGAGTGTTGTTTGTTACTTCTTGTAGAAATTGATGACAGTCATGGGCAGTATGATGAAGATGATGGGGACGATGAAGATGACAGCTTCAGTTGTTCAGAGGATCTGGAAGAGCAGTCTGAAGTATTGGATCTAAGCAAGTCAGATGAAAATCCGCAGAAGAAAACTGCCACAGAAAAAGACAGTCAGAGAGGTAGGCATGGAGTACCTGCCTTATGATCATTTAATTTGTAAGGGAAGCACCAAGGAGGCAAAGGCAATTTGGCAGAATGAGTCTCTCCTTTCTAGATCTGTTATCCCTCACTGGCTGATGCTATGCATTCAAGATCTTGAATGCATAGCATCAGCCAGTGAGGGATATAACAGACTGCCTGCTCTGTTGATGTTGGTCTAGGCATTAGGCCAGCATAAATTACACCCACTTCCCACCAGGGCTATATACCCATTGAAATACACGTTTTACAAGTGTCATCTTTGTTGCCTTCACCAGGCAACAGAGCTGTTACGGAGTGAGTA
>JAAAJZ020738012.1:0-11036 GCA_010015985.2 Actinopyga echinites | reverse complement strand
TCTGATTGGCTGATGGCATTGTATTGTATCGATTGTATTCTTTGTTAGGGTTGAGGATTAGGTTAGGGATTAGGGTTTAGCGTTAGCAAGTCATAAAAATTCTTCCGAGACAGTGCGCTTTGGCCCCAAAATCGTGAACAACACAACGAAAAGTCAAGAAATCTACGTTGTTTGAGAGGCCAGGCTGTCCTTAGATACGTACGCGGTGAAGTTGCAAGAAACATTTTAGTACTCTGTTCCTAAGACAAAAATAATTTGTCGACGACTCCCCCAGTTCTCTAAAAATATCTTTCCTACGGATCTCACCACATAAAGTGACGTATAGCTTAAAAACGCAATTGAAAATAGCAAAGAACAAAAAAAGAACAAACAGAAAAAGTCACTACGAAGAGTTGTTACCAATCAAGGTAAACATGGAACAAATTGTAAGGCTCAGGAGAATCTCATTTCGTACCCTTCTGTGCACATATCAACACTGGACTAATCTGCATTTGTTTTATTAAAAAAAATAATAGTACTCTTTATTTGTCAATGAATGTTTAAAATCAGGTTTGTCCAACTGGGCCGCAAGACACCATTCTTGAGGATGGTTCATCGTCGATCTGAACACTCGAAGAGTAGCAGCAGACATATGTTACTATTTTCCAAGAAAACACTTTTTAAAGGGGTTAAAAACAGACAGAGAGCCGGGCGCCAGTGTCTTTGAATGATGGTAAAATTAGAGAATACATGAAATTTGCAGGGGCGCAGCTTTATTTAAAAATATAAAATTTATACTACTACCACAACAATATAAACGAGAAAGATGTTTTTCAATAAGTGCTCAATATGTATCATAATTGTAATCAGTGTCGGTTAGTGTTGCTCAATAAGAATTTCTTTCTAGTAGACAAGTATTCTAACGAAAAGCCCCGTCTCTGGTAATTCTGAAAGTCGTTAGGTCTCTTGCGGATGATACCATAAATAAATACGTACGCCAAAATTTTCTTAACCCATTTCCAAACATATATCGATATTTCCAACGTGAGTAATGTTTACATGTACAGTTCATTTCAACCTTGAAGACAGTATGGAAAAACATTTGAAAACGTTTGTCACGCAAGTTCCTGAAGAAAATTAAATTTAACCCTAACTTGAAATGGAGCTGGGTTCTCCCATAATAGGCTTTGGTTTCCTAAAACATGTATTCAACATCCGTCAGAAGCACCCGTTTCTTTCAATACCACAGGACCACCCGATGACTGGTTCAGTGACTGTGAATGCGTCTAATCAGTTATTAACTTTCAAAGTTATCAAATCGAACCTACTACCGCTTTAACTTGCAATTTCATACATGCGTAGTTCAAAAGGCAATATGTGAAAACGAATTTGTTACGGACACATCATCGAGGGGTAAATGCAATTACTTTACTAAGTTAATGCACTGTTGATAATCTGTCATTCACAGTTGAAATGACTTCGTCGTTATTTATTAAGCTTGATTGTATTTACAAAACTCGTTCTTCTGTGGCATCAGATACCACATTGGCATTTGCCCTTTCACAACGGTGTTAATGTACAAGTCTTGGCCTTTTATTCGCAAATGTCCCTATGTTTTCGGAAAATTATTTTATTTTATCAATATTTGCCAAGCTAAACCCCAAATCAACTAAGGCTTATGTTTTTGAGGTATGAAATTGCGTATTAATATATATGAAATACACCAATTTTGCAAAAATCACATTCTTGCCTAAAATGGGTCAAAATGGCCCCCAAATCGATTTCTTCTTTTGACGCCCCTCAAGTTAATCCCTGCAAATGTAGACTTGATCTAAAGGGGGTGACTGTTTGTAATAAAACTTGCCCACGTAATTTATAAGGATTTTCATCCCACCTGCTAGCAGTCTGTGATGAGCTCCGCTTTAACGAACGATACTTATCTGAGAATATTACCGAAAGCAAATTAGTGTCGCTTTTATTTTTTTAAAGGAGATGGATTGAACTGAATACAATTAGGAATTAGGTGAGTCCTGTCAATATTTCTGTACCTTTTGACGTCCATACCACATTAAATAAATAAATAAATAAATAAAAATTTAGCAGATTTTAAAGGTAGGTTTCCTTTCTGCCAAATTATTTGCAGAAAAGCATGAATGATGCTATTAATGTTATATGTGTGTAAGCTGCAGAGGTGTGCTGGCAGCACAACCTACAAATCATCATGTCATCCAGAAGCATATAAGCGGTGAAAGGTTTGACAAATTAATCCAACAGCCATTTTAAATCGAAACACGAGACTCTTTAAATTTTTCAGTCATCCCTTCTTGAATAATTGACTAAACTGTGCAAAATGTCGGCGTTCAGCTTTCACTGAATAAATAGATTAAATTCCAATAGCCGAAGTGAGCAACTTTTAATGTAGGCGTCTAGGCAATAAAGTAACAAAATCGCAACATAAATCAACTAACACCTCTACTTTCAGTGGTACATTAATATTTGCAAAGCCTTCATACGATATTTATGGCGCTAGTATATATCGTCTCATTTTACATATCAGGCGTACCACCAGTGGCGTAACTAGCCCTTTGGGCGAGAGGGGGCGAGGACGATCACAGGGGTCCCACTCTCTGAACAATTTTTGAATGAAGATCAGAGTAAGGCCCCTTTTCACTTCATCTGAATACGGGAGGACCCATGCGAATATTCGTAGCTGCATCATCGTGGCGATCACCGTTGCCCTTTACAGTCCTTTTCACGTAATGTGTGTAAAACCCTTGTTTGTGCTGGGGCGCGCGGAGCAAGCCGAAAAAATGAATTTTTAAACGAATTTTTAAGACATTTCGGGAGTGGAACTGAAGGGAAATTAGAGACAGGAAGGTCCCTTTTCACTTTAGTTGAATAAAGTAGAATGTTTTACATGTGATGAGTGTAGAACCCTCTGTGATAGGGTGCGCGAAGCCCTGAAAAAATGAATATATTGAAACTGAATTGAGATTATAGAGAAAGGATGGGCATCTTTTCACTTCATCTGAATAAGGGTGGGGCCCTGACTATATTCATATTGAAGCACAAACGTACACCGGTTTCTATAGAGTCCTTTCGTACGATGGGTAAAGAGCCCCGATCTGTGATGGGGCACGCAAAACGCGCCGAAAAAATGAACTTTTAAGACAGTCAGTTGTGAAATTGAATTAAGATTAGGGGAAGGATGGACCCCCCTTTCACTACAGTTGAATAAGGAATAAGAATATTCGTATTGAATCATAACTATGCAGAGGTTTCTATAGAGTCGTTTCATGCGATTTGTATAGAGCACTAATCTGTGATGGGGCGCGGAGGGCCCCGAAAAAACGAACTTTTAGGACAGCTCAGTAAAGTGAAAATTCAGATTAGAGAAAGGATTTTGCCCCTTTCACTTCAGGGGCCTCACGTCATGGGCCCACGTTCACAATAAGGGTGGGCCCCTAATGCCCCAGATTAGGGTGAAAAAGATCATCGTCATTTGAGAAGCGGGCCCACTTGGTCTGAGAACCGAGCCAGGAGGTCGACCGCCCCCTACCCCCCGCTAGTTACGCTAGAGTGTACCATATATTTATCAGCTTTGCTTGACGATATTACATGATGTAAAATGGGCTCAATCGACCTCCCATTGTCTAATACACAATTTGACGGGCAGGACAGTTTTGATAGGTGTTAAAATGATTTGAATCGTAATCACCAACCTTCTTGTTTGCCAAACTGATGAAAGCTCTTGATTAATCTTGACTGTCTGTCTCTGTCTGATCATATACGAAGCTTTTTGACAACGAGAGAGGTTTTTGACAAATCAATAATAGTCGTAAAGCTGATGAAACCTCGAAGGACAAAACTAGTCTTATAATTAAATAACGTCCTCGCTCTTCCTTCTGTTGTTTTTCTACATTGGTCCAATTCCACGTTAACATTTGTCCAAGAGCAGATTTAGTTTACTACCAATGTAATTAATGCTCGTGTCTTCTGGATAAGCACAATATCTGCATGAGTAATTTAGTTACAAATTTGATTTGGCTTACAAAGGTCACAGCAGTCTTATACGATCATAGAACAAAAACTGAAGATATTCCGATGTTCAAAATGGGCAGGGATGAACTGCTTACATTTCTGTATATTCAGAAAATACTTGCAGGTAAAACGTGAAGGGTTTGTGGTTCATCTTATTTTGGTTGACAAAAATATTAACATATTCTTCCAAATCTGTTTTTATTCAGAGGCCAAGCTCTATTTAATTATCAAGCTGAAGTGTCGAGGGATGTTTTGATCTTACACTGAAGAAACACTATTTTGTCCTCGCCTCCACGTTCCTCTTCTCTGAAACTAACAGGCCTTTCTACGGATCTAAACAACAACAACAAATAGACTAAAAAGCTCATAGTTATCCGAGGGTGATATCCTTGCTTTCTTTGCTAAAGACTTACGTTTGTATAAAACTATAACAAAAATATGTTTTTCACTCAAAAATTCAGCTACGGAATTATTTAAATAAACGTTAAAAATATCATAGTAATAATCACTGTGAAAAAAATTTTCAATTGAAGCATTTTTACTCCAGTGAACAGGGTTTCTAAAGAATAACCTCGTCTGTGGGTTTGGAAGGTCTCCGGGTTTCTTTTCGAACAAACTTTCAATAAACATTTTACCCATTTAAATTCCAGTACCAACATTTCCACCATGACTAAGATTCACCAAGTCAATTTGGATCAATTCGACCTTGCACTATTGTTTTAATTATTTGAGTGACCATGTGATGCTCGGTGAGAAAACATTTTAGATGTTTTGTCAGCAGGTTCTTGAAAATAATTAAATTTAGTTTTACCCTGAAATAAGGCTAGTTTCTTTGATAACACGCTTTTATTTCCTGTATTCAACTTTAAAGACAGTGTGTATACAATATGACCGTGTCTTATCTACATGTCTCGTGAGGCGCTTGGAACTTTGGATAACGATATTTTTAAGGCATATCAAAGCTCGTTCGTTTTGTACCCTCGGCCTTACCGTATTTTAAGTGTGCTATTTATCGTTCAAAGTGAAACAAGATGATCTATTTCATATGAGATTTATTTCAATTTCCATACCATCCAATGACGGGAAAATTGGAGGACGAAGAAGTTTGTCTTTCAAAGAGGTGATGTTTTTGTTTCATTGTGAGAGTTCAAAAGTCTCCTTATTTTATCTGAAATTGTTCCATGTGATCTTCGAACGATAGTTGTTTTTGGGAAAATTTGTTTGCAGCCGGGTTCTAACGACTCATAATGGAGGTAGATAACAGTTCGAGTACGACGTTGGACAGTCACAACGGGTACCCAATAGCCCTGCGTTTCTTTGTATCTAACGCGTCGGGGCTATTTGCCATTGCAGCCAACTTTATAAATCTACTTGTCTTACGGCTTGCACCTAGTTGTTTCGGAGAGGCGACTACCTGCTTGGTACAAATACTTGCAGTCATTGACATGGGGTCAGGACTGTTCGTCGTCTTATTTGAAAACCTCTCGATTTTTTTACCCCTGGAGATTTCAAGTAGATATATTTACTGTTTCCTATTTCAGTTTTTCAGAGTTTTAACGTTTCTGAGCTCCATACATTTGATAACTTTTCTAACTTTGGATCGTCTTATCGCTATCAAGTATCCCCTCAGATACCATACACTCTTATATCCTCGTCGGATATATCGTATCTACTTCTTCATTTCACAGTTGGACCTATTCATTGCCTTACTTGTATCCAGTCGATCGCTGAAATTTGAAGGTCTTAACTTTGATGCACATGTACAGTTCTGCGAGTTTACCGACAACTATGAATACAAGCCAGTGTTTGATTTCTTGTATCAGACCCTTACAAGTTACCTTGGCGTATTATTACCTTTTGCAGTGACTATTCTAGTTAATGTATACCTTCTGTTTGTGGCTAGGAATCACGTAAAGAGAATGGCATCAGTTTTTCCAGGCAATTCGTCTACCAGAAGCACAAATTTTGGGACACAAGGAACAGAAAATCAAGAGAGCAACGAAGTTAATTTTGCGATCTCACGCCGAGTGAACACTTTGATTCGAGAACTAAAAGTTTACGCAACATTTGCGATCATCACTGGTGTTTTCATAATCGCATGGATGCCAACAAATCTTGTTATTTTTTTCCGAAGCACACTGCTGCCATCCCAAAAATACCTGAGTGTTATATCATTTCAGATTCTTTCTTGTAATAGTTGGGCAAATAGCTTTATATATTTGACGATGATTGAAACATTTAGAAAAACTTTAAGAAAGGTTTTCAACAACCTAGTTGCTAAAGTAGTAAGTGTGTAATTGTTGCCATCTCACTAGGATCAAAATGCACAACATAACGACATGCTCGCATGTGAACACAATAACGTCAAAAGGTAGTATTTATAGAACATTATTTCTAAAATTAAACATACAAAGATTAACTGAAAATGTTTAGAAATTTACCTATCTCGATCTGGACAAGTAACTTTTGTAGTGAAAAATAAAATGTAAAACTCTATTTATTTAGACAAAAATGACAAATTGGATTGTAATTTGTGAATATTTTAGTGGTACTTTAGGGAATTTGGCTTCCTTTTCTCGTTGTAGTTAAACCGGTAGACCGTGTACCCAACTTTTTCATTCGAGTGTAAAAACCTTTGACTTCAAAAGAGCAGAATCCTTGATTAAAGACAGTCATAAAATTTGACTTCAACTTATTCGATGTAGCACACTATTTTAAAGATATATATTTCACACAGAAGTAACAGAAAACGCTAACACGAAAATTTGAATCTAAGCCTTGAGATCCATCGTGCAACCTTCTGAATAAAATGTATATTTGCAAGTGCAGTCTCTGGTAATCTTTACAGATCTCTAAATTCAAAAAATTTAAATTAGAGGCAAGTCGAAAATTTTGATTGAGACACCCAACCTAATAGATTAGGAATATATTAATTTTGATTGAAATTTTTCCATCCAAATTTGAAATTGTCACTGAATCCAAGACGTAATTACTATGAGATAAAAATTCAAGAGTTCACATGTTTCGATCAGCAAAACTTCTTCTAACAGATATAAATGATTTGGTCGTTTAACAAATAGCCTTCAAAAATGTTAACATAAGTAGCGTTTCATTGTGAGCAAATCGTAAGGATTAGATTTAGAGAAAAGCAGTTAAAGGTGATGGGGCGTCTTAAAATATTCTTTGTGACGTCAGCCTTTTCTTGACATGTTTCTGTAGTCGTCACTGTTCAACGGACACACCATACAAACATGGTATAGCTAATCGGTAAGCAAGAAGAGACTGCATATAGCTGTATACCTACTAGCTATACCGATACCGTCATAGCTACTTGTACGGTGTATCCATCGAACAGTGACGTCACAAAAAGTATTTCAAGACGACCGATCACCTTTAAAGCAAAATATGTACTCAGGCTGATCGTTTGACTCCAAGTAAAACAAAACAAATTATTTTGCCCTTCCTGTGCTTTTGAAGATACATGTAAAACTTGCGATGGATTTATCATTTTAAAATTTCGGTGATCATGAAACTTTACATAAGCGAAGGAAACACTTACTATACTTACGTGAAAGCAAACATAAGAAGATTTTTAATCCTACATCAGAGCTTGCACTGAATAAGTAAGTCAGACAGATAAGGCTTTACTACCGTCATCATATCAACTGCCATTATGGAGTATTTTGACATTCAGAATTATTTTCAAAAATAGTCGAAATAATTCCTCTATTAAATGTGAAGAGGTCAAACCCTTATTAAACAGAAAAGACAAATGGTCCACCGGAAGGTTTTTTGTCAGAACTCGCCAACCATGACTACCCTGCTAGGCCAATGCGCGTTCTTTCCGAACAAAAGCACCTCAATGGACTCCAATGGTGCTAGACGTAGTAGCCCAAGGATTAGATTTGGTTGGTTTAGCCTGAATGATACAAGTTCAAGTTGTACAGTATGGTGACAATGTATACATATAAGTGCTTTACACTTCTGACTGTCAGTCTAACTGAGGATGGATCTAGAAGAGGATCGAAAATATGATTGAGAATACAAGATGAAACTTCAGCTCCTTTTGTACTCTTTATTTCTTATCGTGAGAGTCGAGATGGCAGAAACCAAAATACATAAATTTACTGCATTGTGAGCCAATAGCAATATTACGCTTGGAACTGGAAAAATGAGCAAGATCTTGGTATACAAGCAGCCATAAGTAAATTTAAACTCTGAAAGGCTGCAGTATCCCATATTGCCCAATATACTTCATAAAGCAGATTTTACGTAGGTACTGTTGCTGGAGGACAAAGATTGAGCTTAACTCCTTGGGAATTAGCTTCTTGCCGAATTACAGGCTCCTGCAAATTTGTGGCAAAGTTTACCACTTCGTTTACAGGCGTAAAAACCATAAAATGCACGATAGAATGATCATTCTAACAGTATGACAGGCGCGTAGCCAAGGGGGTGTTCAGGGGTTCAAACACCCTCCATACCCAAAGCCATGAAGAAAAATATGTTGGCATAACTTTATAAAACACTATGGTGAGTTTGAAAATAGTTTGATTTGATGCTTTACGCTTCCCATCTCTCGTTTTCATTTCTTATAAAAATGATATAGGGCGAACCCTTCACCTTTAAGTAATACTGACATTCATTCTACTTAAAGCACTGTGCTCAAACTTTTCGGTTCTTTTTGCGTTTTTCTTGCATAAATTATGTTAAATTTCACAAAATAATTACGACATCTTCTTCGCCAGTTTTAGGTCATATATTGCACCATTTCGCATCTAAGGGGGCACCCCTCCCCTTAGACACCTCCCCCATGTCATAAAGTAATCTATTGCGTCCTATGCAATTTGAATCTGTGTTTACACATTCCTTCTTAACCATTTATTAATCACCGGAGTAACACAGGGTGAATGTAAATGACCATCAGACGTTGGCTACGCTGTTAAAAGTATGTGTAAAGTAGCAGAAGAAAACAAATAATTGTAAGTGGAAGGAAAATTCCCTGTTCATTCCCTGTTCAGCCCTACGACTGTTCCCCTTACAACGTACAGTCTTGTCGCTGGGGTAGAAGAACGGTGTTGCCTAAGAAAAAATCAATAATTTCTTTGGTCTTTGAAAAGCTTAGTAGTTTTGATAGTTTTTATTATACTCCAAAGGTAAGAACTAAATTGATATCTTCTTGTGAAAATTTTGAACATGAAACAGGTCACGCTATAAGAATGTAAAAGTAACTAATAAATCAATGCTTCTTTGAAATTTATTTAACTTTTGTTCATTATTATTTCACGTTTGTTTTCATCTAACTATTGAATGCTTGATCTAAATCGAAAAGTTATTTGGGGAATGACACCACTTCTTACTTCTTATTACATTTGCCCAACTCTTATTATGGTTCGCTTCCGGCAGGGCGATATCTAACCAATATGTGCTCATTCATTGCTCTTCTCGTGTGTACGTGGAGCCGTTTATTCATTGATGGTTGTATGAAGGGCAAAAACTGTCGAAATTTAGCAACACCTAACGTTATTGCCCAAATTTTTCCCCCAATTATTCAATTCTATTTATTTCTATCATCATCAAAAGTTACATGAACGAAAATATCGTACAACATATCTTAAACGAAGAAACGAAGACTTGACAATTGATGCGCAGGGGAGCCAGGAAAGAGCATAATGCAATAAACAAGACAGTCTTTTTACCATGTTAGTATGTATCATTCACTAAATAGACCGATCAAGTAGAAATCCATCTTTGATATATCAATAGCTGGGTCACTGCTCAGTATCTGGTTAACAGTTGATATCACCAAATAAAATGATATCACAAGGATAGACTGAAGAAATATGCAATCCATGATTTTTGTAGATAGGGTTGATGGTCTTTCTCAAAGGCGCACTTGAGACATCTATGCAGAGTTCTAACACCAGTTGGCGCGTAGGGTATGAAGAACAGTTTTCGTCAAAATGTTCCCCTCCCCCGATTGCATGAAAGAGCACTTCCCAGGCCTTGTAGATGACATCTAAACACTCTTTACCTTGATATCTTATGTTTAAGAAATTTCTATTTTTTCACACAAAAGGTGACGTAAGGGCTTGTTTTACCTTCGAGCAACATCCCCTCCTCCTTCTCAATCACTTTGCCGTCACTGAGTAAAATTATCTTCGAAAACATATAGAATACAGGCGTATAAAATTTTGGTTATAACAATAACAATGACTTTAATGAATGTCCCCAAATCGCACTAAGCAATGTGCCTTAGGTTGACCACAAAAATGCATTCTGCCTTTTTTGATAAGAGCATCTTCCCACCGGCCTATCCATACGGGAATTGCATTAGGGTTTTGTTGGATATGAGAAGTTGAAGGTATAAGTTTGAACTAGATTTCGGGAAAATAGTTTTCCATTCTTGTCCTAATAGTCGTCAGACTTGGAGTAAGAATGGTTGCGCGCGAAGTTTGCCAAAACATTATGCAAATTATTGGAATCTAAACCAGTTTCGCTGAAAAAGTCTCATGCAGGCTGTAACATTTGTCTGCCAAAACGGTAGATCTGGAATAAGAATACCCGAAAATCCTACCAATGAAGAACGCAAATACGTTTACTTCCTAGTATTTAAGTGGACGCGAAGGGAAAGCGCGCGGAGCACAAATTTTTGGCAGTTTCAGAAAAATTGTGAAAGTAGGTCATAGAATCAAGCATAAATGCCTAATGTGTTTTCACTATAGTTCTGGAAATTTAAAAAAAACAATGGGGACAAACGACATGATATTCCCCATACTTTCAAAAGTGGGAGAACATGTTTACACGCTCCCCACCTGTTGACGCCCATGTTTTTGCTTCGCCTAAACACTTGTCGAACAACACGGCCGTCTGACCAGCGTACATACAAAAGTAGTAATATTCGACGTAAGGGCGCCGGCGTACTGCATTGCTGTTGACGTGTAACGAAACAGTACGTCCTTAGGAGTTTTGCAAGACATTTTTGCAAGACAAGAAACATGGAGAAGTTGCAAAATGTT
>JAAAJZ020736904.1:0-11038 GCA_010015985.2 Actinopyga echinites | reverse complement strand
TGTGATTAGTAGTCAAATCTCATTCATCAACTTTTTGTAAGGTGGGCCTCAGAAAAATTCTGAGAGTCAAAGTGGTCCCTGAGTTAAAAAAAGGTTGAGAAGCGCTGACATACAGTAAATCTTTGCACACATTGTAGTGCACGCACATGGTGATTGTAGCAGCACCGCTGCATGGCCGTGATTCAAATTGGTCACACGGTGTGTACGTACAGTACACCACCATTGTGTCTTAAACTACCTCCAACTCTGCAGCTTTGTGACATAGGTTAAACTGGTCTACAGGATACTGTATAGTTTGTCTGCTGTCTGTTGGGCCTTTTCCTTGTCATTTTGTTTACATGTATATTGAAGGACTAGCACCACTGAATACAACTGGCTTCTTGCTAATTGTTACCTAATGAGCACACAACTTTGGCTCCAGAAAGCATAAATAGAAAGGTGCAGAAAATGTCCTCTCAAGATTGTCTGAAAAGAAGGTCTGTATTACTTAATACATTTCACTATGTTTGTGGTTTACCTCATATCCATAATACTTTTCAGGGAAATTCCAGTGGGGAGATTCTCAGTTTTCCTCTCAGGCACTCAGACAGGTTGGCACTGTAGAGCTTGTCCCAGTGGTACACAAATCATAAACTGCCATTTTAACATTTGCATTTATGAATATCTTTTTGAAATGCACATGTCTCAGGACTGCAAGTCAGCTGGTTAAGTAGGCTTCAAAATTTTGTAGAAGTATTTCTATGGTGATTGCCAGAGTCCATATATTTTAGACTTATGTGGGAAGATATGGGACTATTGAGACAAAAAAAAATCACAAGTTTAGAGACTAGTAGTTGAGCTGTTCAAATTGTCGTGAATGTATGTACTGTACATACAGATGGGCATGCTTACTTCCATTCTACTACAGTATGTTTGGAGCTCAAGTAGTGAATGGTTTGCACTTTTTGGCTTACAGTACAAGTTAGTAGGGAATAAATTAAAACAACCAAAATTATGTAGCAATTAACACAGTATTTTCTGTGGAATGATTCGTTGAGATTTGAGAGGATATCTGTAAGACTGAGGTTTGTGTATCTTCAGTACTAGTTGACTCAAAGAAAATCCATACCATATGGCCAGATCTTAAACTTACACAACAAAATACTGTGTTATTAGAAGTTGTTTGTTTATGGTTGTATCCTTGATTTTGTAATTTCGTATTGTTCTGTACACTGGTACCAATTGAGCAAAACTACATTTCATTTATTCAAGCCCTTGCACTACTGTATATACTCACATATATCTTACAGCTTCATTACATCAGGATATAGCAGATAAATTGCCTGGGGTTCAATTTCTTGATGCAAGATTAAAATAGCACTTCTGTCAATTCCAACTTTACAAAATGGACCCTGAGGAAACAATTGGAAAGGCAAAATCTTTGTGCTATCTGAGTCTGTGAAGAGTTCTTTTGTCGTGAACATGTGAGCTATAGTCAAGAAAGGAATTATGAGGGGAATTAAAGTTTATTTGGATTTTTTTCAAGGAGGGAGTAGAGTGGGGGGTTGGAAGGTTGTATATATGGTCTATACAATATTCCAGTTTTATTTCTTTCAACTTACCAGGTTATTTCCTAGTTGAGATTACCGTTGGATTCAGGACTTCTGTTTGGAACAAAAATAAAGAACAAACCACTTATTCTTGTGCCCAGGACAAGTATGTTGAAATTTGGTGATACACTGTAGCCTATGGGAAGGAATGTACAAGATGGTTTTCTCTCATCAATACAGTATGTATAATGGCATACAATAAAGTGTACCTAATGTCAAAATTTTCAAAAGTACTGTATATGTAACAGAGATTGGAAAAAGAACCTTTTTGGTGTACTCACGATCTTTACAGCTTGTTCAGGTGCTGAGATATAAAATGTTCAAGCCCATAAATCACATTATTTTAAAAAGTCAATCTTGCAATAGTTTGTGATGATATTAATGTACAACTCCCTACTTTTGTCCCCTTTCATAGCAAAAATGTTTAGGGCCTATACAACCTTGAAGGAACTACATTTTTCTTGCACAGCATGTTGTAAGGATAGAACTTGCATAGTCAAATCACCATAAAACAGTAAGTCCTTGATCACATTTTGGAACAAGGTGCAGTGGCTTTAGGAAAAACTGCAAAGAAAAACAAAGGCAGCAGGATGAGAACAAAAATGACATTACAAAGTATTATGCTATTGACGAGTTTTAAGTAAGTAAATTAAACTTTAACATTTTATATCTTAGAAAAGGAATGTCCTGTGAAGATGGAAGCTGGACCAAAGGGTTTCATTTATCAACCTCTCTGACATATATTTTTTAATGTTTTGACTTACAGTACACTTAAGTATTTCTCTTACTAGAGTATTTTGGTTTCCAGAAAGAGAAAAATGTAGATTGTAGAATGCGTCAATTGATTTTAATTTGAATTATCTGCAGTACTTTGTTTCTCGATGAACTCTGCACAGCACTAATTCTCACATCAGTAAAATAACCCCACAGTATCAGGGAGGTGAAGACACTTACAATAACCCCCTTAGTACCAGGGAGGTAAAGACACTTAAAATAACCCCACAGTACAAGGGAGGTGAAGACTGTTAAAATGACCCCACAGTACAAGGGAGGTGAAGACACTTAAAATAACCCCACAGTACAAGGGAGGTGAAGACACTTAAAATAACCCCACAGTACCAGGGAGGTGAAGACACTTAAAATAACCCCACAGTAGAAGCGAGGTGAAGACACTCGGCTACATTTTGCATGATCACAATTTTAAGCCAAGTCATCAAGTACAGTCTGTGTATCGTTGGGAGCATGTACAGTATGATCAATTTTCAAATAAGTTTTTCCCCTGGGAAGAAAATGTATTCCGAGTTGGAACTTAAATCAACCAAGGCACATTTGACTTCTCATATAAACAATACTCCCCTGTTAGCTGGTGACATGATCGATGTATATGTTCAGGAATATTCAATCGCCATTCGAATTCACCGTGAATATTTCGTGTCATTTCATGGACAATCAAAGTGGCGTTTCATGTTTATGTCAAAATTGGAACTCCCTTCTTTACTGATATGGGATGCTGTGCAATAAAACATTTTTCTTTGCTGAAATCAACGAATACGTGCGAAACGATAATTTCACGTTCAAGATTCATTGTCAGGAGATGCGTCAGAGGCAAAGACTAGAACCATAAATTGCTTGTTGCTGCTGGTGGGGCCGATGGAAAAGTTTAATTTGCCTTATTTGCAAAGCACATGGGAGAGATAGCATTACAAACGGCAATGTAATTAAAGAGGTACAACTTAAGGCCTACGATGCTGATATTTTATAGAGGAGGGTGGTACGAAAAAGTAGGATTTAGATTTTTCAGAGAACTTAGTACTTTAAAGTAGGCTTCAGGTTGAAAATGGTTTGCTTAGATCTACATGGGAGTGATGAATCTTATTTCTAGTGTGATAATGCAAGATGTTGGAAGATTGGATGCAGAGATTGTATAATTAGCTCAAGTATAGCTAAAGATAGCAGGACTGGAAAATACAGAATTTAAATTCAGGATACAGGAACTTGATGATAGCCAGATGTTACTGGCTCAGTGATTTATACTGGAGATGGGTTGTGTGAGAATAGAGCTTTTCAATTTATTAATTGATGGGTCATTCCACGAAGTTGGCTTCCATGGGCTTTTTAGCTATTTAGCCACATTCACTAGCTGTCAAGTGAAAAAGTATGCATGCAATGTAATTTCTATCCTGTACTTATATTTGTATTGTATCATTCTTTCAATGTGTGGAATATGAAATAAATCTGTTGAAGCTCACTCTTGTTATCGTTTTTTTTGTGATAGTGTCCAAACACTTTTTTAGAACTTTTTTGTGACATGAAAAGTGACTGCACTTTACCTGCAGTATTTCTCCTTACAAGAAATATTACCAGATGCCATACAAGTCTCTCAGTGGAACAAGTAGTAAGGCACTCAAACCACACAACAATTTTGCCAAAGCTCTCATACTTTCTAGTGAATAACATTTTCATACTGGGGCTACCGACGTAACGCTCGGTGTCATGTAAATACTGAACAGTTACATCGGTAAAAGCTTCCCCAAAAAGTACTAACATAGTACGTTCCAACCATTAACTTCTGCATGTACTATTCCCTATGAGAACCGACATTAAAACGACCCAAAAAAGTTTCGTTGCTGGATGACAGTCATTAGAAAAAGAAGAGTGTACAAACAGGAAATGACCACGGCGTCATGCCCAAAAAGTTACGTCGGTACACACTTTTGTTGATACATTTGATTCAGGAACCCCCCTACACGAATGGCATGGTCTGTGTTGTGCAGCCCTTCTTACTTGTCAACATCGACAGACCAACCGGGAATGTGCATTGCACTACACGTACGTATGAACTATTATGTCACGGAGTCATGCAGTTACGTCGGTACAAAGTGTTACATCGGTAGTATTGGGGCGACAATGTATTGATCAAGGTGAGTAAATACTACGCAATTTTCATTTAAATTTGTGGGCAAGATTGAAATGATATTTTTGAATTGGGATTAATGCTAAAAAATGGTGGAAAATTACGGTTAGACTAATTGTTACTGCATCCCTGACACCGCGATCCCATTCTCAAAATGGCGTCAGAAGTTACGTCGGTACAATGCTTCGGTATTATCCGCTATTTTGACTGCCTTCAACAAAAAAGATACAACTGTCACGAGTTATTTCAGCCTTAAACACATCTTTGTTTTATGTTGGTAAGTTTGATGTGAGACTGGGCCTCGCAAACAGCGGTTTCATTTGGATAATAAGTACCGACGTAACATCTGTGTGTTCTGACGGCACACCTAGCATAGGCCTAAGTGTTCACGTAAGCAATGCGTTCTTACGCGCAGGCAGGCATACGTAAGGTATATAAATTATGCTTAGGCTGTTTACGTACGCCAATAGTGTAGGCTGTATATAGACAATATAACATTAGGCCTAGGATACGACTGCCTTAATTGTTATCATAGTGTCACTACGTAAGCCTAGGCCTAGGCTGGGCTGTATGTTGTAATGTAGCGGAACGTTAGGCTAACATATGTTCGTCGTAATATAGTGACAGGCCTACATCATGGATAGCATCATCGGCAGTGGAATGAACATCAGTTATATAAGACTTGGCTTGACTTTTCAAGTGCATAGCTAGCCTAATATCCAAAATGGAGTAAGCCTAATAATTAGGCTAGAACAGTTTATTCTTTGAACATGTTGAAGTTAGGCTGCAGGCTAATTAAGCAGCATATGCCTAGGCTTATTAGCTAAGGCTATTCTGTTTTTCTCTGGAGACTATAGGCTGGACTGCTAACCTACAATGGCATTTGCCCAGTTCTAGGAAGCCTAATGTTATTACAGCATACGTGTACTGTGTAATGTGTTTGCATCCGTCACCTAACACTAACAATGGCTCCAGTACCACTAAATCTGAGAATTAGACTGCATTCTAGGCCTAGTAGACATGTAGAGGAGTCTCGTGAAGACTCAACAGAGATTCGCACCAAGGCTAGGCCTAAAGGGAAACATTGGAGAGCAAAGCTAAAAAATGACCCAGTGAAGTATCGCAAGTACAAAAAGCATGAAGCTTCAATGGCTAGATTGCGTAGGCAAGCTTGGACAGATGCGAAGATATCAGCGGCCAGGGAGGCATCTAGAGTCAGAATGGCGAAGTATCGCCAGAGAAAAAAGGAAAAGGCAGCTCAAAAAAATACAGGGTGTTCGAGTGCTGTGGACAGTAAAAAGAAAGATCAATCGAAGCGTACCAGGTCAAAATCCAGTCAGCAGAGGGCTAGTTGGAGAAATGCCAAAAAGAAAGAAAGAGCATCATGGTCAGAAGAGAGGAGACAAGAGGTGAATGCAAAACGAAGAGAAAGACGTAGAAAAGAAAAAGAGAAAATGCTGCAGCTCAAACAACAGAAGATTGAAGAAGAGAAGAAAAGACTTGAAAAACTTGCTGAGAAATCAGCTGAAGAAGAAAATTTGGTACGCTTGCAAAGAGACGAAGAAGTCATCAACCAAAGAGAGTTAGAGTTGTCTCAGATGGAGTGTGGAAGGTCCGTTGCTGCTCAGCGCCAGTCACTTTCCAGGGCAAAGCGAGGCTTGCCAGTCTCTGCTGATATTTTTGCAGATACTGTGAAGGGTGTCATAGAGTCAGCTTCACCTAACAAGAAGAAAGCTCTCTCGAAAGTTGGTGTAGTTCTTGGCTGTAGCCCAGAGCATGAAGTGCTCAATTCACTCAAGGAGCAGCTTAGTTCATCTGCAAAGAAACGTGACACTACAACCCGCTTCAGAAGGCGTCTGTTGGCATCCTCACTGAATGTCTTGAAGAAATATCGAAAGCAACGTTGGGTAAAAAGCAACTTCAGGGTAACCACCAAACTCCTCCAACCCAAGAAAACAGGTCCTACCAAACGAGCCATCTGTGCTGAGACAAAGCAACTAGTGATAGCTTTCTATGAGGCAAATGCATCACAACTTGCAGATAAAAAAGCAATTAGCAAAAAAACTTTACAGAAAACAGCTGTTCTGCAAAAGCCTGTTGTTGCACTGTATAAAGCATTTACGGAGGCACACCCTGATGTAGAAATTGGACTTTCCTCCTTTTTCAACTTGCGACCTCAACACATCAAGCCTTTCGGATCACACAAAATGCGGGGATGTCTCTGTGAATACTGTGCTAATGTCACACTCAAAGTACAAGCTGTCAACAAACTTTGCCAACAGTATAAGACCCTGGGATGCAAAGTGAAGGATGGATACTTGGCCAGCAAATTGACAGTATGCCAGACACCAAACAGGTTCCCAAACA
The DNA here is from genome assembly GCA_010015985.2 of Actinopyga echinites. Taxonomy (NCBI): domain Eukaryota; kingdom Metazoa; phylum Echinodermata; class Holothuroidea; order Aspidochirotida; family Holothuriidae; genus Actinopyga; species Actinopyga echinites. Next base: position 4,168 of record JAAAJZ020736904.1, on the reverse strand, counting down.
TAAAGTGTGTCCAAAGACATTGCAACAACTGTGGTGTAGCTGCCTTGAAGCACCATCTACAGCCATTAGCAGATGCAGTGGGTGAAGCACCTGTCAGCTGGAAGAAGTGGAAATCACTTAAATCAACCATTATCTCTAAGTCAGGTGTTTCAAAGACAACCACCAAAGTTCGGGAGGTGACTGAGGAAGGGGACATTATGTCACTGGTGGCCGAATTGATTGACGAAATTCACCCATACTCTGAGCACTTGTTTAATTGGTGGTGGCAACATGATCAGTACAGCAAAGTTGTGAAGAGCCCCAAGTCTGGTGAAGTCATAATGGTCCTTGATTTTGCAGAGAACTACGCCTGCCTTCAGCAAGATGAAGTACAGTCGGGCCACTGGACCCATGACCAAGCTACAATTCACCCTATTGTCTGCACTTACCTTTGTCAGTTTTGTCAGCCACAACACCTTGTTACCCACTCACTGGTTTACATCTCAGATGATCTGAAACATGACTATCATGCTGTGCATAAGTTTTTCATGGATTCTGTTGAATTTCTCTCCCAGACGATGACCATTAAGGGTGTTATAAGGTTTTCAGATGGGTGTGCAGCCCAATATAAGTCAAAAGGTCCATTCCAGGATATAGCACATTATAGCAAAGTCACTGTTGAACATCACTTTTTCGGCTCCAGACATGGCAAAGGCCCTTCTGATGGAGAAAGTGCGGTTGTGAAGAAGGCTGCGTCGTCTGCTGTGAAAGGTGGAGAAGCATATATCCCCAGTGCTAAGGAGTTGTTCTTGTACTGCAATAAAAAATTGACCAAGGGGATGAGCACCAGCTGTGAAAGCTTTAAGCGGTCAGTATTTTGGGTGCCGAAAGAAAATGTGGTACGTCAAAGGGAACAGCCAAAGACTGTAGTGAAAGGGACAAGACAGATCCATTCTGTACGATCTACAGGAGATGGCATGCTTCACACCCGTAACCTGTCGTGTTTCTGCAAAGGCTGTCGGTCACGTCTGGGAGAACTCTGTGAAAACCAAGATGTTGTCAATGACTGGAAGGTTGTCAACTTTGGTGAACCTATCTCCCTTAAAAGTAATTATTTTTCCACAGAAAATATTTAGCATTGTATCATAATTTTGAATCTATTTTTTTTTTTGGTTTATATTGACTGCATAGCCAATTTGAACCCTGACTTTTCAGCTTAGATTATGGAGTCTCAATAGTTTTTGAAGAGGTTCCTTTTTAAAAAATGCAAAAGGTATCCGCAATGGGCGAATATTTGTGCATCATTTCAGAGAATTGATGTTGAGAATTTCAGGTTTTATATACAGATGCTGTATGTTCCTGTCAGAGTCTGAGAAAAAGTATTTAATCTTTACAACATTTTTTTTTCTTTTCCAGCTCAAGATAAAGTGTCTCAAGGGGACTTTGTGGCTGTGCGTGTAAGAGCAGTGCAGAGCAGGAGAAAGGATCAGATGTTTGTTGCTAAGGTATGAAAAATTTACCACAGCTGTGTTTGTTTATTGCTAGATATTATCCAGTACTAACAAAATAGTTCCCTTTTATGCTGGGTTAAAAAAATATTCAAGTTTATTCACTCAAATGAAATGGTCAATAAGACAGTTAACTTCTATGTTACTCTTAACACTTTTGGGGTTACAGTCAGTTTTTCTTTGTGTCACCCTAAAGCCACTACATACATCTTGATTCAAAATGTGATCCCTTTTTTATTGCTAGGTAGTGTCTTCACTATACAAGCCCTCATGGTCATGTAAACATTTTAAATTTCAAAGGAAACAAAGGCAGAAGAGTTGAGTTGTACGATAAGAACATGGCAAACAACTGTGTAAATGACCATTTCAGTCTAAGTAAATAAATTTCAAAATTTTGTATTTCAGCAACTGAGTAAGCTGAAGATGGGAGTTGAACCAATACTCATTTAACATAAACTTGTAATTTTAGACTTGAGGAACACTTCAATTCACAACCACATGTCACCTGCCAATGGGGGCATAAAGGCAATTATGTACGCAGTCCATGATGTATTCTTTTTCAAAATGGTGTGAATAAAGTTACTGTTTTGTCTCACTCATTAATAAGCAATTTTTTGGTGGAATACATTCAGGTTCTCCACATTTTTGAAAAGAAATTTGCCTAGGTCTTGCTCAGCAAAGCTTCCAAATTTATAAGAGATATTAGTTCATTTGAAAGAATGCAAAAGAAAAGTTGTTTAGACTGTAATTCAAAGATAAAACAAATATTTTTATTGCCATGCTTTCCATTCAATTTGTTACCAGATTGTCCGCTCAGAGGGAGACAGCAACTATGTAGCGTATATGAAGCAGGCTTCAGATAGGGAACTTTTTATCTGGCCAGAGGGGCAGGAACAATATTTTCTTCATCCTCCAGAGGACATCATCTGCAAACTTCAAGCTCCAGAGCCAGTCTTGGTTGGATCAAGATTATTTTCTAAATTCAATTTGTTGCATGCAAAGGAACTCTTCTCGTGTATTTAATTGTTACTTCTTGTATCCTGATTGGAGCAGTGCATGTCTACAGTAGAGGAAAATTTTCAGTGTATGCTTTTTGCAATGGTGATATTTTAAAATGTATGTCTTAACAATATCATGGCTCATCATACTGAAAGGATCACAGAGAAATAAGGTAATATAGTCAAAGTCCACAATTCTAAATGCCCCCTGGCCTGGCTCCCACTCCATTAAACTGCAGCTATAAATATGTGTTTAAAGATGTTTTGGGGGTTTGCTATGCAGGTATAAAACTCCTTCTTCAAATTACTTTCAGGGCTAAGTTTCTCATAGAGCATCAGTTCAATACTCACAGCTAGCACTGTGAGCATTGATTTGTGCTTTTATATCCCAGTACTACTGTAGACATGCCCTGCTGCATGAAAGAGGAGAGTGAATTTCGAGTTTATACAAAATTTACAAGGAAGTTTAAAAAGACTTCAAAAATGTTTTGTCTTTGAACTTAAACTTCATTTTTTATTGCAACTTGTTCAGCTTTGTTATGTGTTCTGCCCAAGGTTCAAAGTGGCATCCTGCATTCGTCTTCAACTTTGAAGTGTGTTTTAAGCATGGTAGTCATCTTTTCTACTGAAGTTTTAATATGGTTAGCCTTGATTTGAGATTCCGTACATGCCAGTTCAGCCACTAGAGGTCTTAAAAAATTTCTAGTGCAGAAAACCTGGTGTATATCTAAATTTGCTTGAAGATCTACATTGCAAGATGCAACTTTTAAACTATTTGATATAGCAATGCTGCCACTTGATAGCATTTGAAAGTGATGCATTTCAGACGTGAAAAGATTGACTAAATTTTAAGCGACAATGTATTATTTTTCATTTCATTTTGTCACATTAAACTCACTCATCTCCTCCGTACCATACAAAAGATGACATAAGTTTGCGACTTGAATCTAGCATCTGGGCTTCTCCTTGGACAAATCTTCTGAAAAATTCTCTTAGACAATTTATAACATAGAAAGAAACTATTATGCTTCAAAACTTGATTATGTGTGTTCTTCATTTCTAGAGCTGTAAAATTAAAGAAGGATGGTAGATAAGAGTCCTCCCAGATTGAAGGCAAATGAATTAATTTTCACAATTGAAAAGTGGAAGACATAGGCTATTATCACCTAAATCCAAGCTGAAATGCTAGAGTTTTGTGATTGTGCAAAGTTTTTACTTAGACATTGGTTGGAGGCTTTACTGCAGATCTCCAACTAAAATGAAAACTTTCTATTTTGATATATCATGAGTGATGGAATACTTTTTTTCAATGTTTCTTTAGGTTTTCAGGGAATAATTATAGCAGTTTGTGAGAATTTTAGTTTATAATCACTGAAAACCCTCTTGTTATGCACACAAAAAAGTGCTACACATTTTTGCATTTGTGTAGCAATTTGGCCAGTTTGTGTAGCAAATTGTGATGCGATACCGGATAAATTATTCCCTGCAGTTTTGACAGATGAAGACACACAGCACTGTGTCAAAACTCCCGACTGCAACTGCCTCAACCAAGCTGCAGCAGCTGCCACCATGCTTTTTCACTATACACATTACAATACAAGGAGAGACCGGCTGCGTGGTCTAGTGGTTAGAGCATCCGCTTTGCAGTCGGAAGGTCCGGGGTTCGACTCCAGGCCGGGTCAT
>JAAAJZ020735805.1:0-11038 GCA_010015985.2 Actinopyga echinites | reverse complement strand
AAAGGTTGGTGTGCCTCAGGGGGGCCCTTTATCAGCTATTTTATTTACTATATATACTGATGAAATAAGGTCGAATTTTCATATTTCTGTTACAAAATATGCTGATAATACTGCTGTTTCATGCAAGATTTCAAAGAGTTCTGTTGAAATTGACCAAATAAATTACCAGTGTTCTGTAAATGACATAGTTTCAACATGTGTTCGTAAGATTTTATTGCTTAATACCAAAAAGTCAAAACAAATGTGTTTTGCAAACAAAAATATAAAACATGATGGTCTCATTTTATCAAAATTACAACCTATTGTTATTGATGGTTCTGAGGTGGCTAGAACTCCCAAAACTGAATATTTGGGAGTGTGCATTGATGATTGGTCTTGCCACGTATCCAAACTTTTAAGCAAAGTGTATTATATAGTTTCGAGTTTGGCTTATGTTGTTTCCTTCTTTAATCAGAATGGCAGGGAAAACGTTTTTTACACTATTATCTTACCCCATGCATGTAATTTATGCAGTACCTTTAGGTGCCATTTTGTATTGCAAAAAGACAAAGAAAGACTAATGAAATTCCTGAAGTACACATCAACTATTTTTAATTTAAATTATATTATGCTCGTGCAAAAGGTAAATGATGCTGCAAGCTTAAAAGAATGGCTTATAAGATTAATGATGACGAGAATCATCCATTGTATACTGCGCTCATGAGTCTCTTGCAAAAAATGAAAAGAAATCTAAGGAATACACACATCTTGCCAAAATACAGAACACAAGTTTTTAGAAACTCTTATTTCTATCGTGCAGCATTATTCATTCAATCTGAGCGCCTAGATTCTTTGTTGTAGTTTTGATGTAGCTTTAATGTTTTATGTATTAGTCTTTGTATATGTAGATAGTTGTTGCTGTTTATATTACCCTAATATCTTAATCTTCTTAACTTTTATACTAATTATTCTTCCTATAAATGTATTTTGTTACTCCTTTTTATAAATGTTTTACATTTATACTGGAATAAATAAATGAAAGAAATGTTACCAATTTTACGCTTGGTTTTGACGTCGATAATAAGGTAATGGCAGCCATGTGGATTGTTTGCTCAGTGATTGCCCTAGCGCGAAAGCAAACTGTGTCTACGTGGTTGGGTCAATTATCTGGGCATGCGCAGTAAGGGCAAATTAGGGTAATCCTCTCATTATGAAACCTATTTTAAAAACTAATTTTGAAAACTACTTTTCTCCAAATTTTCCTCTCTGTCAGGTGACCTTTGATCCTGGTTGTCGTGGCAGCCACATATTTTGGCTGTAGTGTATATGAGTGAATCAATCATATGAGTGAAATTGTGTGTAAGTCAAATGTTACCTTTTGGAATTATAGTAAAAAAAGTGATTTTGACCTACTTGATCTTTTACCTCTGACCTTTAACCTTTTCTTCCGGAAGTGAAAAAACTACAATGGTTCAACACAGGGCACCTTCGATCAAGTTTGAATTAAATCAGTCCATCCTTTTAGGAGGTATGAACAATACGTAGTAAACCTGCTCAACGAAAATTTGTCTCAGAGACAATCCCTCTAGTGAGGCAGCTCTAGCGGAATCGAACCAGCAATCGTTGGATGGCAAGTCCGACGCCTTATCCAATTTTCCATCATGATCTTTTTTAAGTTTATGAAGAAAAGAAAATCATCAAGACGAAAGTCAAGTCAAGTTTGGTTTTTCCTCCTGCTTTATTTTTTTACAGCACAAACAATATTCACAACCAACTAGTAACAAATTAAAAATAGAGATTTCACAGCAATTATTTAAGCTATCTTGTGAAATTTGGTTACATAAAATAGTAAGTAATCTTAATCAGCTCACCTAGTAACATATTTCAAGTAGATGACATCCCACTAGCATAAATTCACTTCAGAACTGAGCATGGCTGCAACTTCAGGTTGTATGCGTCGATACATATGGTACTGTTTCCTGCAAATTACAAGAATGTACTGAATTTACAGGCCGAAAATTTTTAACAAAATTCTTGTACCAAATTTCGAATTCTAGTCCGAGTGGAAATTTTACAGGAGACGAATTTTTTCATCTTGCAATTTATCCATTTAACGTCATACTGTACCGTGATCGCTTGAGATGCTTCATGACATCTAAAGCGAAGTACCGTTTAACTGTCAAGTGAGAAAGGACACACTGTGAAGAGTCAAATGACCTGTGATGAAAATAAATTGTTATTCGTGATATCGACTTTCTGTCAAATGCATCATGAAATAATACCCTTTAACCATGATTGGGTGCTTTCCATAAAATAAAATCTACAAAAGCACCCATAAAATAAAATCTACCACGTTTATGTCACTTTATTATAACTAAAAACCATCCACCCCTCCCCCCCCCCATATACAACTTTTAAGAATTTTTTTAGTTCTTAAGAAATTTTCAAGCAAAGAACAAGTTCAAAATTTTGTGTAACTGTCCCAGTTAGATTGTGGGATTCTGGTGAGGAAAGAATTGAAAAAAAAATTATTACAGATACTTGGAGTTGTTACAAAGAAATTAGCGCTGCTGTATTCATTCGGTTGAATGACTGTAAGAGTCGCGTTCCTGTATGAGTTGTACGAAACAACCTTAAATATGCTTTAAGGACGTTTTCCATTTGTTGCAAGTTGTATGAAATGAAGCAGGTTGTAACTTCATTTATTTGAAAAAGAATTGCTTACAAGTTATCGTTAGCCACTTTTTACAATTCATGGTTAATGCTTACAGTTTTCTCAGCCATTGCCAACAATCTCAATATTTTGCCCCTAGCGTCCGATCAATGATTTCAAAAGGCTCTGTTCTACGCATTTTACAACTTTAAAGTCCTCGTCTGCTGTAAGTAGACTTTTGTGGGCTGTATTTTTCACAGTTCGAACTTTCGCTATATGTAGGCTGTGTACAACCTGTAAGGGCTAAGTTCATATAACAGTCTGCCAACATTCGGTCAAATGGCATCTGAAACTGCAAACAATGACGTTATGACAAATGTCAATATATATATATAAATATTTATATTATTAACACAAAAGTTTTCAATTTTTCTTTCTACATATAAACATTTAAGTTGGTCTGTGTTCTATTTTCTGTGACACTCATGAAACAAATTTACAAATTTTACATTAAGAATTTGAAAGGTAAGAACATTCAGTGTAACGTCACCACGAGGTTGATTCAACATGCTGTTTTGACTGTCCTAAAAAGTTGTTTATCTAACCCCACCACTCTATTGTCTAAGTGGGGTGTATCATATTGCCAATCCCATCGCCTACAGTAAGGCCCTTGCAAGTGCGAGGAGCTCCGTAATGCATTGTTGTGGAAGATGTCTCTGTCAATCGTGTCCCCAAGCTCACCACTTCACCTGAAATGTACACCAGTAGGAAATACTAGAACAGTAACAGTTGACTATTTCAGGGAGACCTATTCGTTATAAAAAGGATCAGCACCCAGGACTGGAGGTTTGTCGCAGGAAACGTTTAAGTATAGGCCAGCACATGCTTAGCCCACAGGCTGAACGCCCAACCTAAGTCTTTTTCATCTTTCTATTGCCACATTCTCTTAGGAGAACAACTCAACGTTCTCAAGTAACTTTTGATGTAGAAAGCTGTAAGCATATTAAAGCTTACCAGCACACTTTAGTCACCATCCCAACTGAAAGTAGCACAATATTGTTTTCTTATCTGCATCCTCATAAAAAGATTTCCAAGTCAGGCTGTTTTAAAGTAATTACTTTTAACTGTTAAACCATGAAAAATAAAAGGGGAGAACGCTGTCACAGATCGCAAACTGAAGTTGCAGAATTTTGCTGACGTCACGCTCTGTTGGGCAAAAGACTCGCCTTTACCACTTCTTCCATATATAAAACATGTTAGGTCTGAAAATGTGTTCGTTTAATCTCTAACAACAGATGATAGAGAAACCAAAGTAAATGGAATCACTTGGTACTTTGATGTATTCTGATTATATTTAAAGAAAATTACCTTCAATTAACTTTGAGCCGTTTAAGATGTCTTGAATTTGAGTCAATGTTGCTATGCATTAGCATTAGTACTAGTTCCACTACGCAATACTAGCTCATAGCAAAATCGACGCAAAGTTTAAGGCAATTTAAACCACACAAAGTTCAGATATTGAGCATGAATGTTTCTTTATGCGATGAAAATACCTCAAAGTTCCAAACAATAATCCTGTCGACTTTATTCGCTCAGTGTGTGAGCTGTTAGGCTGACGGCATTCTCCCCTCCCTTATAATTCTATGTGCAGAACGTAGGCTACGTACATCTTTGTGTCCAGCTCCCACAGTGCACAGAAACAACGTGTGTAATCCCGGCCACGTGTACAGAAACGGTACTGTACTCGTGAACAGTATACAGAAATAGGACTCAAGTTGGTGTGGTTGACGTTCGTGGTGAAACATAAATATATTTTCACCACCTGACCTGCTAATGCAGTATTAAGCAGTCCCTCTTTTCCAGGATTAAAGACACAGAAAGTCGCAGACTTTGTATAGGAGTTGTTTACCAAGGTGTTTAGTATTTTGTGAGAGAGCGCCACCGCCTCAAGAAAACCTGTCACCACAGGAGGCTATTCAAGTCCAGTCTTTCAGACGGCATGGACAAGCTCCCTCTCAACTCCCTGGACAAACTAACCACTAATTACAGGTTTAAAATATTTATATATTTCAATGTTAATAAACAGCATCAGTCCGTACTGAAATGTGCATTCACAAGTTCGTGACACAAGTTTCCAGATTCTCAGTCACTCCATCAAAAACAAAAGATTTTTATGTGAAAACCAAGTAACTCCTTGAATCGACTATAGCATATTGGAACCATATATTGCATGTACGGTTTAATATCTAGTACAAAAGCCTTCAGTTTTACTTTCTACATATAAACATTTAAGTTGCCCTGGGTTCTATTTATCTGTGACACTCATGAAACAAATTTACAAGTTTTATATTAAGAATTCAAAAGATACGTACTTAACAATGTCCACAACATAAGCAGTCACTCTATATTTGCATTAAATATCAGCAAAGTTACAAGTAGAAACAAATAAAAACAACGTATAGATTAAAACATGCAGTATTTCAATTCCTTGAAATTTGTTTTCATTTTTAGAAGTTGGTTCTTTCTTTTTGCTACACCAATGATACTATACTCTGGAACAAGTCACATAAACTGGCGTTAGAGTGCTTTCCTTTACTGAAGTCATGTAAGGCTATGTTTTGTCTTTACCTAGCTGTAGGCTAGCATTAGGCTAACCTAAATGGAATTGATGGGTACTGCGTCACATACGGTTGCGGGTCTACGGCTAGTGGCACTATCAGTTAATAACCTTCAATTTGATATGGCCAGCACTTTGCGCTCCGGTAACGACGCGCTGCTTACTTTCCCGTTGTAAGTTAGGCTCACGTAAATATCCGATTGAATGACCAGTTCTATATAAATTGAATTATCCAACTTTTTCAACAACAGTTCTTGTTAGGAAACATTTGCTTCAGAAGCCATTTGATGACTATAGCCTAGGTACTGTTTCCAAGGATTCAGCAGTAATCTAAAACAACGTCAGATTTGTCCTCACAATCGGATAACGTTACGTCACTTAGAGTTTTTGCACGTTGGTTGTGATGACATTGTATTGTATGAACTTAAAGCGGGAAAAAAACCAAGGAGATAATTATTAACTATACTTACTTTTCAGAAAAATTCCTGTATCAAGGTAAAACAAAAGTAACTTTTCCTAGGAATTTTCCTATTGTAATGACGATTTCAAGGGGAGTCTCAGAAAAAGATATATTTCTATGGCAGATAATAAATCTAAGATTTTGGTCTACTTCGTTAGGCCTAGATAATATTTACAAACCCTGGTCTGGAATTCATTTTCAGTTATGCAGACTTTAGTACTAGTCACACTATTTCCGATGAAGTTGTGGGGGACACCGTTCTGGATCTAACAACGAATATTCCTAAGAAAGGCTTACTTGATACACACTGCAAATTGATATTGTTATGACGGGCACTCATCTTTCCAATTACCCCACTCTCAAGGTTCATTATTTAAGGGTTAATCGTGTCTGTTATTTTTTTTTCCTGACAATCAATTGCGTACTCCCTATAATTTTTTTCAGTTCAAAAGCAATCGAATTTTTTTTTTCAATTTTTCGTAAGGTTTCTTTGTTCATCATCGTAATGATCTCTCAGTGTTTTCTCTTCTCTTCCACCAACTGATAAGTTCTGAGCATTTGAAAAGGCCTTTTAGTCCCCCCGATGATTCAAAATTAAACTTTGAAGTAAAGCACAAAAATTTTCTGCTCCAAATAAACACATGATATCTCAGGATACGTTTTTACATATTTAAACAAAACATCATGTGATAAAAATACGAGTTATTATACCCACACATATATCTATGTAACTGTAAACGATAACAAGTGCTTTAAAATTACGAGACGATCATCATTCACTTTGGTCAGCGGTAGTGAAATTTCAACTACCTCCAGTCATTGTGCCCTTATGACGCATTTTCAATTTAGTGTCTGAATATTTGGAAGCTGTTACATTCATTTGAGAAAAGTCATCCCCATAAGTAATGCTGCATTATTACGGCTCAAGTTTAGTACATTGTTCTCTGTAATCATATCAGTAAATATAGATGTCAAAAAAGGCAAACCTTCATAGAAAAGGCGCATTTCAACCACTACTTTTCGCACACTATACATAGTTGATCTTCTGTAACTCCAGGCAAATGGTTTTACACAAATTCAACGTTCATTGGCTGGGGTGAGCCTACCTAATGAATACAGAATTTTTAGGCTACCCCCTAATGGAAATGAAGGGAAATTACAATACACAGATCTCCAACGTTAAGAAAACAATCGGATGTTTCCTTTTCCACAATGTAAAGTAATATATCGCATTACCAACAATTGCATTTACAAAATAAACAAGAATGCAGTTAAAGTATGGTTGTATGGTTTATGAATCATTATGCAATCAAGGAAGTTGTGAAACAATAAAAGATAACGCATCGACAGGGACATCTCTTGAAGTTACTTTTACACTGAGAGCGTTTCATGCTTACATTGTAGAAAAATGCACTGGTAAGAAACAATGAGTTCAGGAAGGTCATTTTATGATACCGTTTTGGAAACTATTTGCAAAGTGACAACAATGAATTAATTTAGATTTGTTTAGTTGGTAGTCTAATTTTATTTACGTTACCGACAGGCTTATTTCATTTCCAGGTTTTGCAACCGTCAGTTGCAATTATTTTTTACTACCTTCCATGAAATAACAAAATAGAAACCCTTAAAATGCCGAATGCAAGGGTAAGACATCATTTGTTTTGTTACATTTATGTTAGTTTAAAACAAAGGCTATGTATTTACTTATCAAGAATGTATTAGCGAAGTTGCGTTTCTTCAATTATTGCGCAGAGATTCAGTTTCTGACAGAACGAAAAAACCATCTTCTTCGATTTCCTGGGCGTGTAATACTAGTGATCGCATCGACTGGACGTATTCTCATCCGCTTATATTTAACCTTGTCTTGTCCTCCGGCAAACAAACTGAAGCCTTCACAATTATTTTTCCCGCTTGTATCGATGGAATAACCAAACCAACCGCCACCGGAGTCTTTAGCACATTCACAGGCAGATGTTCCATCGTTGTCACGATCAATTGTGGAGAAAACTTTACCGTTTCCTTTCGAAAAACCAAAATCTGTAAGAGAAGTGTAACTTGAAATGTCAGTGACGTGACTTCGATGTGTTGATATGAGATCAAAGTGGGAACTTCTCTTACATTTTTGGCAGAATTTACCTTTAAAAGCAAAATAGAAGGAAAGAAAATGAGGAGACAATTATGTAAGCCTCTTACATGTAGTGTAACGTATTGTAAAATAAATTACAAGAAACAAATGTTAAACTTTTCTGTGCTCGTTATGACGAGTAAATTATGAGGGAATTGCTTTATAATCTTTTCTTTAGGCACATGTAGGGTAGAACGAAGGGGAGACGAGGAAGGCGGGAGCGTTCCCACATTAAGTGTCGATTGAACTGTAAGAACAGTCTACCAATTTACTGCATTTAAGCTGAAGTTTTCCTCATGGTATTAAATGAGATTTCGGTGCCAAACAATGTAACAGGAATCTTCCAGCATAAATTTTTGTTCACAACACGTTCACAGACACCATTTTGCAATCCGTGAGCTCGCATCCAGCTTGTTAACTCAACACAATCGTTAATTCTTTTTCGCTTTAACTAGGGAACTTTTCACTGATTATTTTGCTGCTGCAGCAGGTTAACGTTAGATCTTACCTTTAGGAAGAGAATATTTTTTCTTATACCTCCTATTTTTGTAGGCATTTCAATCCCTAAAAGAGCAAAACAAAAGATCACTAAGCATATGTAACCTCGAACACTTTTGACAGATATTCTGAAAGGAGCTATTGTTGATTTTTTCCGATACGAGTTTCACGTGGAAAACTGATTTCAGGTATGCATTTCGAAGCTCTTCGTTCGACGTTGCATGTCTAATGACTGTTGGAATAACCATGGAAAAAATTATTGTTCCGCAAACTAAGTTTCTGAAAACTAGATCCCGTACCTTCCGATTACGCCATCAGCAAGGGTGAAAACACACGATGCTGCAACCTTTGTAACAGACAATCACGGTCATTTCGGGATGTTTATAAAATATGTACCAATTTGCATAATTTGATTTGTATCGTGAACGTCGTTTTACTGCTTTACCAAGAGATTCCTGAATAGATTTCTACAGAGATTTCAGGCGGATATATCCTCAAAAATGGATGCAAACACTGAGAAGTTTTTGGCTTTTAAATAGTGCTTCTGCCTCAATACCTATATAATATTGTTTATTTTTGGCGCGCTTTGAGTTCATCTATTGTCAGTTAAAAGAGCAATTTTCATAAGAAGGTTAACCAGTCATTAACAATTTCACACAAATGCTCCTACCGAAGGGTAGAAGTTATGAAAATTGAAATGAAAACTGAAGTAGTCCCTGTACGTTGTCGACAACCCGAAGGAAAGCATTCGGTGCAGAAAATATTCGTCGCCAAAGAGTCATAATTCTACACTCACTTTGGTGCAAGATTTATTACTTTGCTCTCACAGTGCATTAGGACAGAACATTTTTGGGGGAACACATATTTCACAGCTACAGGAATACTCTTCATAGTATTGATTTCACTTTGGTATGGCGTCCTAACTCACTACAGATCGCCTACCCTACCACTCGTGTGAATAGTAATCCTCTATTGCATATTGTTATGACCAACTTTAAGGCCGGTGAAAGAACATAACTGTTTTGACTGACTGTTGGAAGTCTACGTAATGCCTTATAGAAACAAAAAATAACTTCTTGGTGTGGGCAAAATCAAACCATATAACAAAGTCCTCTATACTTATCCCATTAATAAAGGAAGCTGTAACTTGGCTCTCGGCTATAAGTTACACGCAATTACACTATTTTCTTAACATAAAGAAGCATTATTTTGTGTGGAAGTATATGTGAAACACGGTTGATTTGGCTTCAGGGGCCTTTCACCCCTCCCTATTTGTTTCAGGTTAATATTCCTGTCATTGCATCTGGTCCTAACTGGAAACGGTTCGAAAAGTACAAAGATACTGAGCTTTCGGTGGATTCTTTAACCTTCCGTTACCCTCCATGAAGATGCCAATAGGTTTTGCTCAACCTCGCCTCTGTAAAAGGCATATTAGTGAGTAAATTAATCCGTTACGTTCAGAAAAGTATGGAAGTTTTCATACCTACCATTTAAGTTTCCTTGTAAGTCAGTAACATGGAGTGTGTAATTATTTTCTTTCTGTGATCCAAAAGGACTTGAAAATTACGTGAGGATTATTGCCTTCTCTTTTTACTTCAACCCAAAGCTGGTACGCATTTTGGTTAGTCAAGTAGAACAGTTTCTCATTCCCAATCCAATAATTTGTTCCTTGGTTCCCAAACCCCTTACTGTAACTTTCCCAATCATAGTTACGACTGGAGTCTCCACTCCGACGACCTTGTATCACCTGAGAATAGATAATTGTACATAATTAGGTAAGAAGCAAAGTGTAAATGTGACTAGTCGGTTTTGTTAACCTAATGATAAAACTCTTTCAGTGATTACTTTGAAACGAATGTGAGCCCGTCGATGAAATTCAGGCTCTTCAGCAACTTCACCTTAAAATAACTTAGTCAAAATGATGTTTCATATTTCTTCTTAACGTTTTTCTGACTAATTTCTTTGAACAACACAACAAAGGGTAGAACTGGGATGGGCCTTAGTCCCACCACCCCCTCCCTCAAAAAGAAAATCTCGCCTTTGAAATTTCGCATAGTTTATGTAAGTAAGTAGGCTATCTACCTCTAAATAACTGCTTATTCAGTGACATTAAATAAATACTCAACCACACGGTGTGGTGTCTTAGTTTGAACCCACGGCCTTTCATTTTTCACATTTTCAAAGCAAACTGGAACTTTCTTTGAATTTTTGCTACTTTTCAAAGCCTTACCTTACCCCAGGTTATGGTGAATGACTTAGAACTGGTTTAGTGACCTTCATTAGATACAACGAAGTACCGTAGTAAATAAACTCGGACATGCGCAAAGGAAAGTTACCATCATGTCTATCATAGGCGGGATTACGGGGGGGGGGGGCACGATCCCACTTTTTCCAGAACTAGGTTTTTAGCTCAGCTGAAAGCTTTCAGCTGAGCTATAGCGATCGTGCGATTTTGCCATGCCAAATTTTTTCTGTCACGCTGCGGCGTAGTCGTTTTCTCTTCAACTTTTTGCTTTATAGTTGTTCGATGGATCTGAAATTTGGTCAGTGGTTTATAGGGATAGTTGTCTTTAATTTGAGACCATATTTTGTAAATTCAAACGTTATCTGCAGTCATGAGAGGCGTTTTTCTGAAATCGTAAAAAGGCCTATTTTTCATTCAGTTTGTGTCGGAATCCGCGGAAACCTCGTGAACTTAAAGTTCAA
>JAAAJZ020734698.1:0-11039 GCA_010015985.2 Actinopyga echinites | reverse complement strand
AATCTTTCAGCTGATGAAGCATGTAACACAACCTCTGGGAAAAGACCAAAATTTATGGCCAAGCCCACAGTGAAAAATGCAATTGAGCAGCTTCTATAAGAGAACACCAAACATGCACATAATAAAACAAAAGATAAACCCATACCTCATAACTTCCCCAGAAAGATTGTTTTGGCCCATTCCTATTGGTATATTTTTATATCGTTGAGAGCTATCATAAATGACTGGCTTATGACTTTGCCTGCTTTCTGCTTGCATCTTCATTGACATGGGTGACAGCTTAATCTGTGATATTTGCGACACATCGATTCTTTGAAAGTCATCTTACTCATCCAAAAGAAAGAGCAGTGACAAAAACTAGCATATGTTCAATTTAAAGAACCAATATAACACCTTTAGGAGGGTGTAGTAAAATTTAAAGAATTTCTATCATGCTAAGAAAGGCTCGAAATTTGACATTTATTCAGAGAACAAAACTACTACTACCTTGTTTGTTCCTTCTAGTGCACTAGTTTCTACAATGACAAAGCTACATTCACTTCATATTTGTAGAGCAGGTGAAAACTTTCTCATCAGTTTAGTAAAGCAAAAAAGCTCACTAGTTTCTTCAACACACTTTTTCGAGGCAAAACAATACACACCATTTCCCCTAATGTTAGCTTGTGAAGTAATATCAATCAAAAACCATAGAAACACAGTTCATTGTTTAAATACTAAGTTCATTATTGAAGTCCACTACATGAAGGTTAGTGTGAATATCTCTATGGATGTGCTAAAGCTGGTTAGAGTGAATATGGGTGAGAACTTCTATGTGAAAGTAATTGTGACTGGCATAAACATGTAAACGAGACAAAGAATTAGACATTCACATTTCAAAGCTGGGTGTAAAGAGATTCATGAAACTAAATCAGGAGTTATGTAATGACAAACACCTGAAAAGGGTTCTAACATTTAAACTATCACACCCTTTTGGTGAGAATGATTCCACAATAACTTGTGTCTTTTTATTTTTACTAATGATGTGATGAAAACAAAAATGTTATTTCCTAGTACAAAGTAGCAATGAACGAGTTAAAAGGAGTAACATCAAATTAGAACCAATGAAAGTGCAGACACAGGCACACTATTTTTACAACAACAGTATTTCTTCTAATTTCCTCAAATTTTATTAAACTTTTTTCATAGAATTTTGATGAGGTGTTATTTTTGTATCAAATTTGTACCATACATGAGGACAAATATTTGCAGGCCCTAGGACCACCTAAAGTTCTAGCTCACTTTAGCATCATAACAAATTGTGAGCCATATCTCTGGGTTATCATTGTTAATGGAATTGTGAGGAGTTAGCATGACATTTGTGAGCACTCACCTTGAAAGTCCACTATATAAGATTGACTCGACAGTCTTATGAGTACTCACTTTTAGATGTAGTTACTGTGGAATGTGAGTACTCACAGGATTAGGCTTTACAAAGAGTACTATCAAGAAGTGAGACTAGCCGATATTTACTGTAAATAGTAAGCTTCTATTTGGAGACACTTCAAAGGAAAAGATGCAATGCTATACTACCGAAAAGTCTAAGAACTGTACATGTTTGGGACAGAATCTACACGAATGTAACCTTACAGGGTTTGGGCCTTCTAAAGGAGGCTAGGCCATCTGGGAGGCATTTTTGGCAAAAATTTTCGCGGTACGCTACGCGCCAACCGATGGTGGCGCTCCGCTTAGATGGTAAAACGTGAGTTAGCCCCCCCCCCCAAAGAAATAATGTCCCTAAAACCGCGCCTGTTCTCAATGTTATTTTTCTTTCATTCAGATAATTTGAAGTACTTCGTTTATGACATGGTCACAGGGTACTTCTACAATGCTACCCTTTTTGCAACCTTCGCCGTTGATTCATTTTTTATGTTAAGGTAACGTACAGCCATTCCTCTATTTATTCTTCCAAATTTGGAAAAGGGTTATGAATTATGTCATCCTCTCCCGTAATTCTTCTTTCTTTGGAAGAAGAAATATCTGGGTGTCTTATTCTTCAATATCATTTTATGAGCTCAGTTGATGATGACAAATTTTAGCAAAGCAATTAGTTGGTTTGATTTAAGGACCTAAAGTGTGCTGGGAGTCTGACGTCCGTCATTTCTAATCTGGAATTTTTCAATTAAACTTAAATTTGATGAAATGATTTCCATTTGTTTGAAATTAAAAGAAATACATGCCGTCCTTTCACAATGATGCATTCACTCTACTATGGGCGTATTAATTTACAACCTTCTACATTATGAATGGTCCTTTTTAAATCACGTCTTGGTAAAAATGTTATGATTGCGCAAGATAACTCCTTGGTACCTTTATCGTATGAAATAAACTGTTAAACAGCATGAATTTCATGACATTGCGTATGAGAGGCATAAAGAGGATCTTTGATGGGCTCATCCTGTGTTCAATATAACGAACATTATAACTGACATTTGTAGGAGTTAGTTTTATCTTACCACATTAGTGTAAATTCCACTCAATTCCCACGTGTAGTCTATAGGTCTAAGCGGTTAAAGTTTTTCCATTTGATACCAAGAGGGAACTGGAATCAAGTCGAACAGATGTCACCTTCTTACATTGATGAACAATCTTTTGTTTTCTTTGCTTTTAATTTGTTGTTTTGACTCTGCACTCAATCGCGAGTTCCCTTAACTGCAGGGTATGTGAAGGTTGCAAAATACTATATATCTCAGGTGCTTATATCATCATAGCATCACATGTATAAGGATTTAATTGTGTGTAAATGTTAGAAAAAAGCGTAACAGGGTTTATCAATCAGAGGAGATGACATTAATTCTGCTTGCCTCAAGCTCATGTTTGGTAGCGAGTTGGGTAACTTCAAATGCTTATAATTCGAGATCCACGTATACCAATCATGTTTCAGCTCATGTTCTTGTTTTTCTTTTCTTTTCTTTGTTGGTGCTTTTTTAAATTGAGTTTGTGTTTGCATACACTTTATTGAGGGCGTCTTGGTAATCTTTTGACGAATTTGAAAAACTTTGGTGCAACATGCGCGTTTTCCCGAAGTGTTTTGTTTGTAGACGTAGGAATGACTTTGACTATGTTAGGTTGGTGATTTCATGCGTTATGTATGTATTACAGTATGTTATTAGGTTTCATATGAAGTCTATAGGTTCCTAAACTGAGATAAAGAGTGAGATCTAGAAAGTCTACAAATTTCCTATGAGTCTCTATTGTCCTTCTTAGTCCGTTGGTGTAAAAATCCCTTGCTTCATTTTCTTCAACCCTTATTGTTATAGCAATAAGGTTCCGACAAGATTTTACTGAATATTCTACAAGCTGGTTGCATGATAATGTGATCATAAAAGAAATAGCAGATTAAGTAAAATGTTTATATGTTTTATCTCTTTAGCGGTCTTTTGGTGACTTATCTGACATTAAAGGAGTTAACGCAAAAGAACGGCAAGTTGAACTGGTTCCTTTTCTACTTTCATCGTTTTTGGCGCCTGACTCCAACTTATATGGTAGCCCTCGGAATATCAGCCTCCTTGTTAATACATATGGGCTCTGGGTACAATAAGGAGGAACAGAGTCTCGTTTTCCAAGAAATCTGCAGAGACTATTGGTGGACCAATCTTCTATATTTCAATAACCTGTATCCCTTTACAGGGTTCCTTGGTGGGGTAAGTGAAGGATAAGGTTTTCAAGGATAAATAATGATCCTTAATAAGCTTAGCAGGTTCAATATTGCTTCCTAACTCTTGTTACACAAGGGATGTATGCTTGCATGACGAGAACGACTTTGGGCTGTGTGATAAAGCACATGTTCAGAAGAGTATCTTGGGTGGCTCTGGGGGACATAAGGAGCCGTGTCCTTTACAGAGAATTTTCTGTCATGCATGCAACACTTCATAATGTTCCAGTATTTTGTTTACAACCATTATTGTTCTTGAACCACCCCACCCCTTCTTTCTTTCTTTCGAGAAATCCTCCATCTCTGACTGAGTAAACGAGGGTGTACCCACGTATGTAACTATTCAAATTATTCGGAGCACCAGCGGATCCACGATTCCTGTATTGAAAGGGTCTTAAAGTTACAGTGATCTTATTCCCAAGTGAAGGTTTTCAGGAAAGGAGATTGCCCCTGCCTTTGCAAAAGTTTGTGTAATGAAGGGTTTTGGGGTGTGAAGTTCGCTACATTTAGTAACAAACTTTCGGTTTGCCTTCTTTGATTTTCTTTTCACAATTAGGCTAGAAAATAAGTTGGCCCATGTTTGGAGCCTTTCTACCCTTTGGTCTTTTGGATCGGCCACTTATTCCAGAGAAAGATCTGCAAAAGATCAACAAGAAAATTTGAACGGTGTAATGCACTCTACGATCATTTATCAGTTTTCATGAAGCTGTCAGCCTATCTCAGCTATTTTCTTGAAGCTCTTTGCATTTCACAAGCTAACCGATGACTTAACTTGTAGTTACTGTATTTAATTCAAAATGTAAATGGCCAGTCTAATCATGCAAATTCTGACAGAAAATGATTGTCGCAATATTTTCACAAAAAAGTGAAGAATGTGTGCTTATTTACCTCATTAGAATAGCATTTTTATTTGTATAATCTCATGTCATTTTTCCACTTTTGCCAATTTCATTTTACTTTCGAATTTTTGTTACGATTTTGCAATTTTTTGTTTTGAAATAATCATGCCGAAACGAACCCACTTTTTCATGTGGGCTGAAAATAGATAGGCTAGACCCTAATACAGGATTCGAATCCACATCTGAGTTAAAATGAACCCTGAGTCACCTATATGAATGGTTACGATAAAAATATCTGATATCTTATATGCAATTGAGTTTTTCTAGTGTCGATGTTTTCTGATTTTCTTTCCCTTTGGTTCCTTTTGCAGTGTATGAATTGGTCCTGGTACCTAGCCAATGATATGCAGTTTTACATAATTAGCCCATTGTTTATAGTGCTGTTATTTAAGTAAGTATTATAAAAGAACAGTAACATGTTAATATTTGAAAAAAAAAAACATCTGATGTTAGCTGCGTAATGATCTTTGACTCATGCTGGAGAGTATCTTTTAGACGTCAAATCGACACAAACTGCGTTCTTCCTCACATGTTTAATATGGTAAATTTATAAGTACTTTTGAGGATACTGCGTTCTAATTGGTCAGTTAGCCGTGTTAGAATCCACTGTACAGACATACGGTGTAAGGAGAGCAAATTTACGATCAACAATCGCACTAGAAATGACCACCGTGCTTTAACTTGACCTGTAGCCAAGCAAGCATTGTGGAAACTACATCTGATCTTTTGCAATTACCTTAAATTAAATCAATCGCCTTAAAATATTCTTCAGAGCGTTATGACATCATTGAATAGTACGGGAATATCACACCGTATGTACCACATGAAAGCATGAATAAACAAACATGTGGGACTCTCTAATCACACTAGTATGTTCTCTTATATATCCATTTGAACATCAACCGATTCGCAGTTTAGGCTACTATAAACTATAACAATTCGAGGCTTCAACGATGTCTCTGGAATTAAATGACATTTTGAGTTTTCTCATCATCCGCTTGACATATAGCTGTGTATCATACTTGTAAATCGTGATGTCACAGCCTACCTAACAGATTACGAAATAATGAAAGTGAAGTAAACATGGCTATAGAGTCCTAGAGCTCTCTAAAAGTAAAGAGAAAAGAGCAAGATTTTTAATAAGTCAAAATATTGATAATTTTAGTTTTTGGATATGGTTTAAATGCGGAAGCGTCAACCACTGAGTAGATCACTAATCACCAAATTTCGTCATTTCATATTTCATTCACAGTATTGAACTTTTTCTTCTTCAAATATTTTTCACAGTCGCAAAAGAACCAAACTTGGTGTAGCATCTGTTGTGGCGATGTGTCTCAGTTCCTGTTTAGTTACTGCTGCGCTAACCGCTTATTACGGAGTGCCGGTTGGAAAATCAATGACGTAGGTGTTTAGCTCATCTTTTGTTAGAGGTGGTGATATTTTTTCAGATGGTTGACTTTTGAGTTAACTGCTTAAGTAATCGCTTGCAATGAAAACAAAATTAAATGATTTACTAAGGAGTAAGAGTGACATAGGTGTTTGGAGATGTATGGCGAAAACAGCAAAATTCGTAATTCGAGGTTGGGTTAAAGGAATATGTTGAAGAAATCACAGTATTTATAAACTCGATTTAAAAATGAGTTTATGCATTGTCTGGCACAATAAAGTGAGAAACTTATGTGGTGAAGTAATTCTTGTACATCAAAGTGTGTATGTACTCGGCATTTCAGGGAGGTGTTTTACAAAGTATCAGAAGTGGGTCTTAGATTGTTCCTCAGGGAGGTGTCCATTATGGGTATTGTCGTGAAGTATAGGAATTGACCACATAGGCTTAGAAAGCTGTTCTCGGCTGGTGGAGCTGAACTTTGTTTCGCTACGATACGTAAACTTGAGGCAAGAAGGAGTAATGTCATCTTGTCAGATTTCGTCCTAGGGGAGGAGTATAAGTGGAGGAGGTTCCCTTCCTCTTTAGGGAATTTTTGAATAGTTGGGGGTCTTAAGATTCAATTTGGTGTGACGGTCACATATTGTGCAAATTTTATGGAAAATAACTGCAAATTTTTGACAGTTTTTACCAAATTGAATGGATCAACTAAGAGGCTTCCGCGTCATTGAATTGTAGTGGAGGGGGAGGGCGGAGGCATACTTTCGCTCCCACATTTTTGACTAGGAGATAGATTTCTCAGCCGCCCTCCCCCTTCCTAGGCCTGTGATTGACCACAAGAATGACTCTAAATCGTAAGCCTTTGTTATTGGCTTTTTTCCGATTGTTGTACTAATTTTTCCTACAGTTGTTGTACAAGATATTAATGGGCCGATAATTATTTTACTAACTGACAATTGATCAAAGCCAAATATTGTATTTAACGTTTTGTTAATATCTCAAGGTACTACAACAACCGAACGGAATCGCTCGAACCATGGGGATCCAGTTCTGACATAATTTATGGGAAACCATACTGTCGCATCCAAGCGTATATGGTTGGCATGTTCGTTGGGTTCGTCATATTCAGACACACACATATCAAGAGTATTAAGATGCATTGGGTAAGTGTGTAGTTCAAGGCCCTGTTTCATAAAAGAGTTACGATCGATCTTAAGTTTGATTTGCATAGGATTTGCATATAATTTGCATAGCATTCCATGATAAATCAAACTTAAGGTCAATTGTAACTCTTTATGAAACAGGGCTCTGGTTTTGTTAACTTCATATTACTCTTTTCCGTTGCAAACCAAACTGATGGCAAAAATGTAGTTCAGGAGTTCTCGACTTGGGGTCGTTAACCCCAAGTGAGGTGGTCATTTTGAGTTTTTTTTTTGGGGGGGGGAGACGAAATCTGTTTGACGCATTTATTTATCGTGATTTTAATTGTTATTTATTTAGACGGTCTAACTGTAAGGGGTAAGATTAAGTACTCTCTTGCATTACGTGTCTTGCTCGTTTCACAGTTTTATCCTATTTTGCGAAGGGGAGGGGTAATTCCACTCTCAACAATGTGAAAGGAGGTTATTGTTATTAGCCCGAAAGGGTTTAGAACCACTAGTCTGGAGGCTTTTGCAAACAGTGGAAGGGAACAACTTTTAAGGACACATTTTCACGACCCCGTTTTGTGCGGGGTGGATATGGACCTAATTATCTCTGAACTCTGGTCATCGGAACAGAGGAAAACAAAAAATCATATTTGTTTACTTTTTGTTAATTATATTTTATTTCTTCCCTCTGCGAAAACATTTCTTCCCTCTTGAATTGACTTGCTAATAAACGACTTGTGACTTGACTTGCAGCTGACTGAATGACTTGAAACTTGACTTGGACTTGCATGAATTGACTTGAGACTTGACTCGGACTTGAAAGAAATGACTTGTCCCCATTTCTGCGTCCACCATCGAGGTGTAAATAGAGCATCACGTCACACGAAATGAGTCCATTGGTGTAACATAATTCATTGAAGCCTGACTGAATCCTTGATGAATGCAGAAATAATTTATCCTACAGAGGACAAGCTGTTTGTTTTACTGCTTTGAATATCCATGGTGCTACTTATTGACGCCATGGTACCTGGTTTAAACAGCCATACTTTGATCAATTGTTAACATCCAAAAGTTTGCAAAATTATTTAATGCTTTAGACTAGTCTCCTAGTTACACGAAGTATCACTTTAGTTTTTTTTTTTCTCTTCTTCAATCAGATCGTTAACATCATCGGCTGGATAATAGGTTTGGGGTTGATGTACACCATGGTGTTTGCTTTGCATAACACCAGCGGCCAAGACCCCCTTCCTCTGTGGTTTTCTGCAGTCTGGGGTGGTACCTGCAGAGCTTTATTTTCGATTGGTGTTGGCTGGGTGGCGTTTGCCTGCTCAACCGGACACGGAGGTGAATAAAGAAACATTTTTTACCTTTGAATAACATCTCAATGGTTCTGTTGAGAAAAAAACATGACTGAGCGTCAGTCTATAGGAGTGACAGACTGGCAGAGAAGTACTTTTGATCACATGAGCACGTGACCAATTTGACTGGATGCAGCACAATTGATCCGAGTTTTTTGACCACGAGAATGGACAAGAGCCAAGTTTTCCCGAAAAGAACATCTTTTCTGCCAGAATGGGAGGGATGCAGCCTCTCGCCTTCATAAGTGCGCTTCTGATCTTATAACGTGAATGTGTTTGTGTTTATGGCTTTGCTACGGCGGTGCGTTTCTTAAAAATTTTATTATTTGCACATTGCTATCTCGTCATGTGGTACTTCACACTAAATTTTGGTTTGGTTTTTCATAAGTACCAGAAATTCTGCTACTACTTATAAAACAAACCAACATCTAAACTTCCATGTCATTGTGAAATGCCTGTAATGGATATGAAAAGCCTGCATATATTTAGCTAATAAAATGAGCTTCGAGTTCATCCGCAGTCACGAGTTACAGTTGTGACGCTTGGGTTAAAACACAAAATACTACCAACTTAAACCATTTTCAAAAGGTTAATTTTCCTGGCATCATTGAAAATTTAGCTGAACGATTGAGAAACTGTCGCCATTAAAGTCCTTAGAATAAGCCATTTGTCACAGTCATTTGATTGATTCAACAAAACGGGCATATTTATACAGTATCCCTAAAGGCACTCTGATTGGTTAATGACACATGCAGAATATTGAGAGACACTCAGTACAATGTAAGTGTAGCAGCGGGGTTAGCAATCTGCAGTTGTACCTCTCTACAGAGGTGAATATTCTTTGGGGAAGATGAAACGGCACGGTGGGCTTAGTGATGATGACTGTTTCACGCCATGAGGTGTGGGTCTCACTTAAATTACTAAAATGCTTATCCACTTCTCCATTACACCAATTGCCCCAAGGTTGGATGGTGTATTGCCCATTTATGACATATGATACAGTTGGTGTGATGAATAGATAATTATTGACACAAAAGATATCACGTAAGAAGTAGTCTTTGGCATAGCCCAGACATTGTCTACATCCTGTCTAATCAAGAGTGTGACTCTTCCAAAGAAGAAGGGAAAGAGGATCCAGGCTCGGCGATGGAAGATAGACTTGGACGTTAGAATGTGAGATACGAACCGACACCACAAAAGTTTTGGGGTTGGAAAGTTCACTTTTTCATCGTGATCAATACGGCATACTTAGTTATCCATTTTTTTTAAGTTGGATATCTACTTTAAATTCTTACTCTCGGACGATTTCTTTTTTGTCTGTTTTTCGTATCTTTACCTTTTAACGGTTTCTTAATTTATGAATTTTCTGTACTTCTATAATTGGATAGGATTTCCTAGTCTAAGCTTTTACCTTATCTGTTTCAATGCTACATTTCCTATCGTTTTATCTTGTAAGCTTTTAGGGACTGGATTTTTTCAACTTGCTGTTGTTTAAGAATTTGTATGGTCACGTCTAGTCTCTTATTCGATTTTCATTTTGTAGATCTTGTTGTAAATGTTATAAGTTTTTAGTGTTGAGTTTTTTAAAGGAATTTATAAGCAAGTATGCACTTAAATATGCACTTTAATAGTATTACTTTTGGTGAAATAGCAGGAAGGGAGAACCTGGTTAATTTGAGGGTGATGAGTAGTTGACTTTGGGGGCGTGGCTTTTTTATGCCATTTCAACCTAATTTTGAAATATATTTTCATGGAGGATAGAGAGCCATCTGCATAAGCAGGTAGTTTTCAGTATGGTCAAAAATGAGTTTTGTACTTCTGACTTCTTCATCTTTTGACATTTCCGTCTTTTTTTTTCAATAAAGGACTGATCAACTCTTTCCTTTCTTGGAGTTACTGGATTCCCATGGCCCGTCTTACCTACTGTACCTACCTGTTGCATCCGATTGTAATATTCCTGTTTACTCAGACCACAAAGGTTCCTTTGCACTGGTCACTGATTGAAAATGTGAGTATAATCCTGTTGGTATTATTTACTGCTTAGGCTTTTTGTTAGTTTGTTAGGCGGACTCTTGATAAAACTTGACATTTTAAGAAAAATCTTGAAGGCTATTTTGTACCAACAGGCGAAAAACTTAAACTGTTCACAACACGTTCGTGCTCAATTCCCGAAAAACTCCGTTTTGCCCCGGGCATCACGCGGGGCAAAACGTGAGCGGCTTCCTCACGGAAAATTTAGTCCAGAAAATAGCTCACTTACACTCAATCGTATACTCTAAACATAACGCGGTGGAAATTCATCATTCTCTCTCAGTGAGAAGTTTTCAAGGTGGAAATGTGGGACTGTTAACTGCACAGGGGTATTTCCCAGGGTTGGTTGGGGAAATCGTCGCCAGTGGAAATTTTTCCGGTTGCAATCAATTCAATGACCAAACTTTTAATCATCAGTCTAAAAATATGTCGCACTTAGGCCTACCTCTGAGTTACGAATCCTTATGACAAGGGCGTAGGAAGCGGGGGGGGGGGGCTGGGGCGACAGCCTCCAAAGGAAATTGTGGG
>JAAAJZ020734697.1:0-16221 GCA_010015985.2 Actinopyga echinites | reverse complement strand
TTACTGACAGTCATACGGTTACAAGAAAGAAAAAGCACCTTCTATATGCCGATGTTTTTCTTTACTTTCTGTGAAAAGAAAACAGTTTGAAAAAAATGCCGTCTATATTTTGCATTTATTATAGATGATGATTTTGATCTTATACATTGTACAGCGTATCTGTACAAATACCAAAAAATGTGTAAATACAGAAGAAAAAATAAAGAAATACAGAATGAATCCAACAAAAGTACTGTCCATCGATTGACAGCACTTTTGTTGCATTCTTTTTGCATTTCTTTGTTTTTTCTTCTGTAATTGTACAGACATTTTGTATAGTGTAGGTAGCCATATAGAAACATAAAAGGTGCTCTCGGTAATAGGGGTATATACTAAAATAAATCGATTACAAAACGCTCCAGACGTCCATATAGTGACGTAGTCTTAAACTAATTTAGTGTCACATGACATTAAAAAACACAATGAAGCTTATATCACTCAAATAAAGCCATTATAATTATTATTTTACTGCAGGCCCTTGTTCCTTTCTGCTACTTTTTAATTTGAAAATACAAAAAATAACATTCAAGTCACATCAGTCATCGAGGCGTTTTCTCCCAATTTTGAATTTCCCAGTAGATTTGATGTCAACGGCTATGTTCTGTGACTATTGACGCAGAACGTGAAGCCACAGATCCGTAAGTGACACTGTATTAGGCTTTGGGCATGAGAAACATATACAATGTTAATTCTCACACTGAATTTTTCTCAAGTAGGTGTGATTCTGAGTTCTCTGTTATTATTGACGTCTTCTTTTAAACGTAGATGTTCTATCCCAGTGTTACAATATGAGATTGGTTAATTACATTGACGAAGTAGCAGTCCTAAACCAAGCAACTTGGAAAACCAGAATCTAGTTTCTATCAACTCTTTTACTTTGATCAAAGCACAACGCATCTCGGTTGATATCTTCCCTTGTACTTGAGCGCTGCCTTCTTCACATGATACCAAGGTGCTCATTAGAAATACCTGTGTGGCTCGTTAGAATTGTTTGAGTATTTTAGTATTCTACTGTGTAGTAATAATATATCACCCACTGTCACTTTTTCATCCTTGTCTGTCTTCGTGTAAATTACAAAATTTAGATTATTATTAATAAACACAACTCACACCGAACCAATATAAGCTTAGCCTAAAGTATTATTCTCCTATCCCCAATATTAGTCCATCTAATCAAAGTCTTTTCATTCAGATTTGTCCTGGCAAAACAAAAGCCTAATTGTTAGTATAACACTATGTCTGGTTTGCCTTACGTATGTTTACTGTACGTTGTATATACGGTTGCCTTACTTGCATGCGTGTTTTGTGCCTTTGAAAAACATATACAGAAATAACATATAAAGGTTGCATATTATAAATAACATATAAAGGTTTCCTTTCATTTAAGGAAAGGAAATGACATGGAATTTCTGTAAACTAAATTTTCCACTGTACTTGCAATTTCGTTGATTTTTTAAGAATAAAAACAGCTAGTGAAGAGAATCTTTGGGTGCGATCAATCCATCAGCAACAAAGATGTTAGACAAGGATATTTCATGAAGGTAATCAATAAAATGGCATATTTCATTTAAGGGACATTGCAACCATTTTTTTTCAATCGTCGACATGTAGCACTAACCAGTATCAAATGGGAGCTTGCTGCTGCTTCCTAATATTCTAACAAAAGTTTAAATTATAACTTTTCAGGTACCAATACCTTTAAGTCCTTTTTGTAAAATGAGCGAAAAAATGAGCCAACTTAAGAAGGAAATTCTTCACTAAAATTTTTATTTCTGGATAAAACAAATATTAAAAAGCCGTCTCAGATTTATGACAAAAACATATTGATGCTTCTATAGAAATTAAAATCGTATTTTCAAATGGTTTGGGTGTTCCACAAAAAAAAAACAAAAAAAAAAACGAGCGTTTCCGAAGTAATTGACGAGTTTCAATTTTCATTAATCTTTAAAAGGTAAGTTTATCTACGATGTGTTAAACGTGTAATATTGTTTTTTTAATTTTAGGTCTATTTATGCATAGGTGAGCAGTTGATATTCCTTATCATTCTAAAGTCATTATACATGATTCGATGAATTTAATGTAAACTGAATAGGTGATGGTGTCACCATAAAAAGCGCCCTTGTCGTTATAGCTCTCTACAAATATCACCGAGTATGGATGCCAGTGATATTGATAACATCTGATTACAATATAATTTTTACTTTCTAATTTTGTTAATGAATTGGACGTGCTTGCGTAATCATGGCATCATACCCCGGTGCAGTTACTTGTGTAGTTGGGTAGTAGCGAAACAAAGACCTTGATCTAAGGGGTAGAAGGGAAAGGGTTTGGTCAGTTAGCTTTTCCGATAGCTAGCAAACATTAATATAGAACAGACATATAGATAATAACATATATAAATTTAAGACAGTATTCATAAATTACTGTTGTTATGATCTGAGATATAAAAATGTTTGATTTTAATGACGTTTGAAATATTTTTTTTTGTATTATATTTATCAGGACGTCTCAATCTAAATTTTCTTTTGTTTGAAGTTCATGTAATTCATTATAGAAGGAGACTTCTTTCTCATGTACAGGGCCCAGACAGCGGAAGATTTCCCTGACCAAAATTGGATTGGTGAAGACGCATTATTTGTCAGGCGTCTTTTAAACAAGAAGTATTTCCCCTGTTGTTTGTATAGCCAATCAGGTTGAAAAAAATCTATTCTCAATAATTTAGTCTAGACGACGAGAGAGTATTGTGCCCAAATTTGTAAGATAGAGGAATAAGCTCAATAATGAAAGGTGTGATACGTTTCTTTTATTGATATCTTTGGTATGGATTTTAATATCCTCCGTACAAAGTAACTATTCCTTGTGTTCCTTGCTGAAGATGTCTAGACGAAGGAAAAGTATAGAGTCCATCTGTTGCTTTAATGAAAAATGTTGTTTTCTTGGACATCAATTGAAACACTTTGATTTTTTTGAAATAAATCTCCCTTATAAGAATTATCCTTCATATAACAAGATGACGCTTTTTCTCATTGACTCTGTCTAGGAGAGGGGTACTGTGCTACCCTCGGTACTGAGAGTAATAGACCTTTGCATATGGCCCCTCAGCTAAAACAACGGATTCCGTAATGGTTTCTACTATACATCGTATTTACGTGGTGGCACCCTTGTTCACAAGTACTATTTTGACGATGGGAAAGTATACCACTCGTACTCTTCAAGTCGAGGGAATGAAGTCAAGAGATACAAATGCCTGGAAACATTTCTTTTATTAATGCTTATCATGTTCAGATGGTTCTAACGTTCTCGATATATGAAAATGTTATCAGGAAACTCAACTTTTCACCGTTTATAGACGACGGGAGAGTATGAAATAAACATTACAGTTATTTTGAAAACGAACTGTTTGACCACCCTCAAGGGACCCATTTGTTTTCTCAGTTTTACATTTTACAGTAAACGTTACGATGAAATACTTTTGCAAAAATTGCTACAGTCTTTTCTTTCTCAAGCCATATTACCAGGCGCGTGATCACACCATGTTGTTCAGGGAGAGGGGCGAGGTGACAGAAACAAGAAAGTTCGAAGGGTGATGTTTACATTTACCTCCACTTCGGTTTTCGTTCACAGAGTGTCAATGAGTTTTTCCCTTAACCCCTACTTAAGCAAAAATAAACCTTGGGCCGTAAATGCAGCTGAACAATTGACATAATTGTCTTTCCAAGTTCAAAAATATATCCTCCAGATGTTTAAATGAATTTCATTAGTGTGTCTCCCATTCGACAGGCAATTTTGTGCATTAGATGTTAATTGCACACAGAAGTTAATTTTTGTCATTTTCAATGGTAACTTGCGGAGTCATTTGTGGTGTCACAATTTTACTATTCATATCTTAATCTTTGTTTCTCATTGTTTTCCCTGAAGCATCTGAATTTTCTTCCAAAACGTAATCAAGGTCTGACAGCACTGGAGTGTTGGAAATATACAATCACTTTCCTCAAAATATGCTGTTCGAGAAACAGACCATTTTTATGCTACTCTCTACAATTTTATTTCAAATAAAAACAGAAGCAAGCAATCTGAGTACAAGGTTCAGAATATTAAGCACGTCATTAAAACCAATACCTTGTTCTTGGAAGGAATGATTTGGTATTTTATTCTCATGGGTACGAGTTCACACAAATGAGGCCAGTCAGCAGTGGCTTGGCTACTTACTACAGGAGTACATAAACAAATATTTCTGTAGTATTAACATACGGATATTAGGTTACTATTACGATAGTGTCATGGTTGTGCAGTTAGTGTCATGAAATCCTCAGTTCTGGTAGGGTACTACCATTAGTATCAAACACCACTGTGGTATATAACGTGGTATCACTATGACAGTACTTTAAAGGTGCCAATAATACCAATTAAAATATCAGGGGACTATATGATGAGTACCTTAGTAATACCATAGTTTTATGGCCTCGAACGTGCAGATTTATCAAATGATTAACATGAACAGCTCATGCGATGATTTGTATTTATTGGAAAGTGTAGCTAGAAGTATGTGATTGAGATAATTGATTTCATTATAGCTTTTTTCTTTGTGTTTTGTTTTTTGCATGTTGTAACCCAATGCACAGACACGTTATATACAGCAGTAAGTAGTACTCCACAGTATTGATTGCGATATGTTGGCTGGAAACATTGAAACAAAAACATCATTTGTACTAATATAGTATTTCGACTGATTGGCGTTAAAACTTTAGTCATACTACGTGGTCACTGGGAGAATAACGTCATCTTCATAACCGACCACCCGTCATTATACATTGAAAACAAACTTATGGAAAAGAATGTTTGAGGTTTTAAGCCACAATAGACTACTGAAGCATTGCTGCTAAAGTGTTGAAAGTATTCACAAATTTATGAAATATGGATAGTTTGTCCACACTCTGTTGCCTAACATGTCAATAATATAAGGAGCACGGAATTACAATTAAATGGTTAATACAGTACATCCCTCCCATTTCCCGATGGATATGTGAACATCCTTAAGCTCTAACTCGAGTCGAAACCAAAAAGAAGGACATCTCTTCGCGGCAGTTTAGCTGAGCTTCGATAAGGCAGAGCAGGTAGAGAAGGAATAATATATTACTCGGATTCCACACGTTTCTGGTAAGAGAAGGAGATGCCTCTCAATTTCTGGAAGATTTCAAGATGCCAGTCTGAAGAGGTGTGACGAGGAGTGGTCGTCGTTGAATTTTTAAGCAAAAAGTAACAACAATTACTGTATGCATTTTGTATGCATGCACTTAGTTCCAGCAACAGCAGCCTTTCTTATCAAGAGCAATTGCGGTCTATCTATTTTTTAAATTATTATTTTACTATTGTTTTAATTCAACTCGACTTATGGAAGTTCAGCAATAGTTT
Organism: Actinopyga echinites; assembly: GCA_010015985.2. Classification (NCBI taxonomy): domain Eukaryota; kingdom Metazoa; phylum Echinodermata; class Holothuroidea; order Aspidochirotida; family Holothuriidae; genus Actinopyga; species Actinopyga echinites. The sequence goes on along the minus strand of JAAAJZ020734697.1, from coordinate 10,770 downwards.
ATGAAATGATACAAGGTAAAATCAAGAAAAGCCAATACATACTGTTTTACGCAATTTATGCTGGAAAAATACGACGTTTAATTCTATTCTGCTTTTCCTACAGCACATGCGGTACCTGTTCGCAAAAAGATCTGCCAACTTCCTGTAAATGCGTTTGTTTTGTCCACATGTACGCAGTTTTAAATGTTTCCTTATTGAAGCAGCGCACTTGGACAAGCTACAAGAGTTTTGCTAGTAAATATTATCTTCAAAAAGGTAAGTGTGGGCAAACATTCTCTGAAAAGAAGTTTATGGTAAATTTACAAATTGATACATCATTTGAATACGATTGTGTGAAATTTTGTTTAAAAATTCTCAGCCATTTCTACCTTTGATGTATCTTTGTAAGTCACTTAAGAAAAAAAAAACTTGCAAGATCGATCATGGGGGGAAATGAATAGCAGTAACCATACATTTATGGTAAAAGGCAAAAAATAGAAGGAAAAATGTGCAGTTGCCAATTGAAATACGACAAAATATTGAGAAAACAGAGTTGAAATCGAGTCACTAGATTTGTGACGCAAGTGACCAGTTTTCAAACCTTTAGGTGACCCGATTCGAGTCGTTGATTCGAGTCATTCTACCATTTCTTCAGGGAAATTACTTCTGAATTCTCTCGAGTCACTATCATTTTGAGAAGAACTGACTCGAGTCGTGACTCGTTACAACACTGTGAGAAACCCATTTGCTTCTTTTAGGACCGCGGAAATAAAAATTATGCATACTAATATCTTACACAATTATTTATTCTATTCTGTTGATACATTGCGCTTTGTGTAGCAGACGTCTGTATTTTTTCTATCTGCACACTGCACATTTGTTTGAGATGGTGTCGTTTGTAAGTATGGTATAAAGAGCACAACCAAATAACTTAAATCCATAGAAGATAAACTAGGGAAAACAATGAGGGCAAATGAAGGACTTCACAACGCTCAACCAGGGAACAAATTTCAGCTGAACCCATTTGACCAAAATTAACTGGATTTAACTTGGCGTCTATGGTGTGTTTCCATATAAAGTCAAACTGGTTGAAAGGAGTTATACATCTCTCCACTGGATTGACTATATTTGTTCAAGTTGGTTAGTTATATAGGTCTTATCCAAATAACATATCAGTACTACTACATTAAGCCGGGATGAACTAAGTCTCAACAAGATAATAGTCCGGTTTCAATTGGAAGTAAAAACTGGATTCAATTGAGGAAAGGCCGAAATATTGATCGAAATATTCGTTAAGTATCGCTATGGAGATTCCTTTTGCAGTTAACGGTACTGCTGGGCAATACATATTGTATTCCTGCATCCTTAACCTTTTCCAGTGGCTAGAATAAGGCCACCGAATTGCAGCTGATAAAAGGAAGAAGCTAAAGCAGGAAAATAAAAAAGACTTTCCGTTTAGGTTCCGAGATTTCTTCAAAAATGTTTCAAAGACATTTCAATGGTATAAGAGGAGTTGACGAGATAGAACAAGGAACCACCACGTTATTTTTGTGAACTTATCAATTCGCGAATAAACGGACTCTAAGGATGTTCATGTATCCTTTCAATAATATTGTTAAAGTTTGCGCTATGAAATACATTGTTTGTGTAATCTTGGCTTCTTTTTTGCATTCGGCTTCATATTTGATGTAAAGTAACTGTTTATTCCATTGTACGAGCTGACTCAAATACCGTCTTCTAGTAAGGAATATGCGCCCTGAAGGATGCATTAACAATGACATTGCATGAAGGGAATTTTCTTCACCAGGATCTAAAAGATATGTCCTGTTTTTAAGTCCGCATATTACATGTTTCATTCGTTAGCACAATACACTTCACATAAACCAATATTAGCTTGTAATAAACCAATTTGAAAAATTGATTGAATAAATTGGCAATTTTAGTCTATCAACCAATATTAGTTTAGCAACTAGTTTGCTCGGAAGATCCATTTACTTTTTTCTGTACTTACGTTGAATCAAATTCCGGGTGACATTATTTACTTTTTGAATGATGCTTACACCTGCCAATCACCATTGTGCAATCCCACCGCTATATCCATATCAAAAAGTTACATGTCAGTCGTATGTGCATTTTTTCAGATATTGACAGGAAGTATGCAGCTATGCTTCCCTGGCTAAACAAGGGCTTTTTCAAACAAAACTTTTTTTCTGAACTATCTTACATATTTTTCGGTGTCGTGTACAACAACTGTCTTTCTCACAGATATGTTAAAAACCTTCATTAACATACATGCCACTGATGTTTGAGACGTATGACTAAAAATGACAACATTATCCTTAGTATTATGGTATTTCCAGGGGCTAACGTACGAAAAAGGGTTCAGGTGTTACACCTTACAGCCATTTGGTCATTGCAGGTTTATCAGACCGTCGAAAAGAAGTTGAAGAATCTGAAAAGGGAAAAGGAATGAAGCAGAAGAAGGGTTGCAGAGAAGCGGAAGGAAAAGGCGGGAAAGAAAAATGACACAAGAAAGGTGAGAAGGTTTGCAGATGTTCTCAACCAGTTACTGTCACCGTTATTATGACAACTGAAACCCTTATCATCATGTCTATTAACAATTAAGGTTAACGTAGTTCATCAACTCTAATTCATGTCTGTTGTGAGAGGAGTTTTCTCGAGGGGGCTAAGCCGAGTCTTTCTGGTTTTAGATCCTCAAATAAATATCAAATTAGACAAATGATGCTAAGTGAAAAGAAGTGACTATTAAGAATGATGAAAATCATACCATTAAATGATAAAAATATGATACAAGCGCAATTTTAAAGTTGGTCGAAATTGGATAAATAATTGAAACACAATCTAAGAGGAAGAGGGCAAACGCTCTGTCGTCTGTATAGCAGCATACTTGCCAAATAATAATTATGATAACAGCTGCATTCCTGCTGTGCTAATATCTAGGTAGGTCTGATCACTGGCGCAGCAAACATTAGCCCTGCTAATTGTCACAGAGACAACTTATCTATTGTGGAAGCAACTAAACAGCGGGCCATTAGACAATTTACCTCACAGATACTCATTTACCTCCTAGGTGGATATTTGCAATTGATATTAACCTTCTTGTCCAAGTCTATAACGCGATTTAATGTCTACTAGCAGCCCTTAGATGGCAGGTTTACACCTTTAATAATGCCCACCATTATTTTCATTTAGAAAGACCTATTTTTTCCCTGGATTCGGCAAGTGCAGAAAACGTTTATTCCAGCTTCATCCCCTTCCCCCGCAATTTTCAATTAAAATGCATCCTCCAAAAATGGGAAACAATTGTACCAAAAAAAAAGACTCATTGGCTCCCCGTAAAATGCCTTATGTAACAATTATTAGCACCTCAGGCATCTGAAAAAATAAACTATGGACTGATTAGTCGACAACAGAGCTTGTTGACATCACGCTGAAGACATTATCTTTGCTACGGCTCATATTTTACGTTAGCATCATTTCACTGAATGGTATTTTGAGTTACAGAATGGTAATTCAGAGATAACATGCAACCGCCAAATGTGGCTATTGAAGATGTATACACTTTATAAAATTTTCTAAGTTCAAACGAAAATAACAGAAGCAGAGAAAAGTACTATTTTTTGACTCTCTCGACACCAAGATTCTCATGTAATATATCAAATCTGCGAGAGAAAAGATAATTAAAAGGGCAACCTTGTGTTCACATTGCATTAACGTGAAATGATAAAAAAAAATATTTTCAGTTTTGAATGAATGATTTAGCTGGACCAAAAAATGCTTAAAATGCCTTCCTTCACCAAACTACTAAACATTGCAAGTGTTATTAACTTTGCATAATTTGAGTCACTAATCAGTGAATATGCTCTCATGTCATTATTGTTTCTTTAATGAAATTTCAAGTTATCCAGCTACCTTATTTCGGATTGCCTGCTTTTATATGCATCTCAATTATTATTGTAAATGTTGAAAAATTTCTGTGTCATGAAGGGAACATTTGCATTTAATAGAGTAATAAAAATGAGTTATAATACCATTCTTTGGAAAATATTATCAAAAACCCGTTACTGAAATCCTTCAGCAGTCCGGGAGATTGTCCCGTTTGGGGGGAAAACTGAAATTCTCCTGAATGGGAGAAATCGTAATTGCAACACATTGTACAGGCTTTCTAGCCTAACAAAGACAAGTTTAAGCAAGAACAAAAATCACTCAAAAACTTGCGTTTTTCTCAAAAACGGCGTGGTGAATTACCGATGAGGACCTGGCTTTTCGGTAGCTATGACAATACACCTACCGAAATTACACTAAGTGACATTACATTAGACCGACACATTTTGCAAGGTTATTACAAAACATCTTGACCACTCACAATGTACACAAAGAACGCGAGGTATTATGGGTAAAATAGACAAAATGGCGGCCCCATGGACAATTTTTCTCCCGATCGATGAAAAGACGATTCTCCCAAAAAGGGGGAAATCTACCGGATTGTTCAGAGAATAGAGTTTAACCTCGATTTTCTAAATAACGGGAGAAATGTAAGTGAGTATAGGAAACCACTACGATGTTTGTTTACCTAAACTTCATTTTATGGTCCAGTGGAACCTATCATAGCATCACCGATCGAAATCTACTTTTTACCCCTCTTTCAAATCCACAGATAAACATTTTATGTCGAAAATGCCAAGAAAGTGACAAAACCACAGAAGTTTTACAGGCAATTTGACACAATCGAAATCGACTTGTAAAATACAAAAAGGTTCCCATTTACAAGACTTCATTATATTTACCTGTTAAAATATTTTATTAACGGCTAACCTTTTTGCCAATGGTAACTGGAATGGACTAGATTAGGAACACGGGTTTGCATTAGACATTGCCTACTTTGCTGACTGTAAACCTTTTTGCCAATGGTAGTTATCGAAATCGTCTGTAAAATACAAAAAGTGCCCCTTTTCAAGACTTCATTATACATACCTGTTAAACTATTTTATTAACTGTTAATCCTTTTTGCCAGTTGTAACTGGAATGGACTAGACTAGGAACACTGGTTTCTATTACAAATTGCCCAAATTTTGCAATACTAAATATTGTTATCTTTGAATTTTTGAATATGTATTTGGTTCTGTCTGTTATCGTTTCTATTAGTTTTTACATGGGACAGTTTAACCATGAAATCATGCTTGTGTGGTAAATCATTTACGTTAAGTACGTCGCTCTTATCAAAATCACCACTTGTTAGTGAGGAAGCTTACATGCCACGTCCAGTGTGGGTTGCAGGGATGCCTTTACGTTTGGGTGTTTTTACTATAAGGTTTAGGTAAAAATGTATAATTTACATCCTGTGTAAGGAAACCTTATTTTCCCGTCGCACACCTCAACGTAATTAAGTCATCACTTACTTGGATGACTTTAAAACGAAACTATCCATTCCTTCAATAAAGTTAGTGGACGGGACTTCACATCTTCCATACAATTGTTTGGCACCATCCTGAGGCTGGTTTCAGAAATGTAAAGTCAAACATCTTGACCAGTATTAAACGTCTAACCTTATTGTCATCATGAAAGCTCTTCCATACCAACAGAGTATTTTCTGGTTACTGTTATCATGTTCCTTCATCGCTGAGGTCACATCTATTGAGGGTAAGTTACTAAACTTTTTCTTTAAGAAGTAAGCAAGAGGGTCCTTCCAGCTTTCTTCTGTCATTGCCTTTCGTCTAGTTCAAGGCAAAAACAGAGTGTTTTAAATATTACCTCCTTTTGAGAGATGTTAGCCTAAGTTTTCTAGAGCAAAGAAACCACGAAGTGTCTTCTAGAGTAAAGTGAAACAGAGTTTCGAAAGGAAGAAGAGGAGAGGAAAAATCAATAGAGCTAAGAATAGAATAAAATCAATGAATGACGAGAACCTTTCAGTAAAGTCTACGAGTCGGATTCAGTTCCTCCAAACTGGTTCTAAAATATTCTCGACAGTAGACATTTTTCATCGAAAAAACAAAAGGTTGAATCAATTGAATTAAATTTAATCAATGCAGTCTCTGTTCAAAATATTCTACTTTTCAGAAGCAAAACATTGTCATGAAGAAAGTACCTTGCTTTTAAAAATGTAGAAGCTTGCAGACGGTGCCTTTTAAGCCTTTTATATCATGTTAAACCCCTCGAGACACCATTACAAAAATGGCAACGTTTTCTCCTGTCGACTGCAATGCAGAAGAATAGACTTAGCAAGAAACTTCGTGGAACCCAATTCATAAAACGAGAAAAGCCAAAAGATCTGGATGTTTCACGTGTGCTTATGACAGTTGACAAGGTATTGCTTATGCTGTCGTAGTTTTCTTCTGGTCTCATCTTCAAATTGAAAATTGAAAATGTGCGGGGACTAAAGCGGGACTAAAGCGGCCGTAGCCCGTCTCCGCGGTCCCTACTCAAATAACTGTTGGTTTCACGTATTCAAAATAGTCATCATTTCTGATGTGTATGTTCAAATTTAAAAAAGAAAAATTAAATGTTCATTTTGTTCATATAGCCTACAGAGAAGCAAAGTTTAGCTAAGACAATTTTGAAATGGAAATTATGTGCTACGGTACATTGCAAAGAGTGATACCTCTAGTGAAGGACTAATTCCTCTCGATTTCTAAAAACCTGCATTTTAAAATTGAGTAACTACGAAATGTGCTACTAAACAAAGTCATTAGGTACTTCTAAATTCACCGTAAGTCCTGGACCCTCAAAAGACAATGTTGTCAAGGATGGCGGTCATTCTTTCAGATTTCCGCAGCACCCCCTAAATGAAATTTTTGCCAACATATGCAAGATCTACGCAGATGACGAAAAAAAGCAGTGAAACCTCATTAACTTGAATACTTTGTAAGGAAAGGTCTCTTGGCTATAGTGTCTTCCACTGAAGGCGAAAACCTGAAAGCACTCCCTTGAAAGTGGACTTTCGAAGATGATTTAGAGGATTTATGTTGATTTCACTGAATGAAGTCAATCATGCTTACCTTTAATTAGAAATAAAAGAACTCCTGACAAACACAAATTATATTTCATTTCATTTGTACATTGCAGTGAAACTTAGACAAAATTTTGCTAAGTTCATTCAATCGTCAACTTTGATGTCAATAAAGTTAAGTTTGCAGTTTGGGTTATTTTACTTCTAATGACACATAAATAATTAAAGATTAATTCGGTACAATTAATGCTCTTTTCAGATGCGACAGAATATGGTGAGTGCCCTCTCGCTTTCATCTCCCAACAACGTCGGTGCCATGAAGCAAATAGCGTCGGCTTTCGTTCAAGCGACCAATCAAGGCTCGGAGATCAGTACCTCATCAGCGGTAGGTAGCCCTTATACCCGCAAAGTTTAATTTGAAGCAGGAATGAATTATTTCTTTAACACGAGTCAGGATACCTTCATACATAAGAGGTCAGTTATACAAGCCAATGAGGACCGGCCCCGTATAACAGGTTATGTTGGCTATATCCGTGGTCGGAATATCCCCGGCACCCTAGACAGTTTCCCTCTCCCCAGATAAGCAGCCTTGGAGGACAATTTACACCGGGTCGAATTTGTGGCGTTTACGCTCGGGGGAGGGGTGGGTTTCCCGGGGAAGTCTTGAAACCAACTACCGTATACGGTTACTCCTTTCTATAGTTATTATAGTTAAAGGGCAATATTGCGTTTGTACTGCAGCAACATGGAACAGTCAGGAATTGTCTTTTATCATTATTAAATCAATCAACCTCAACAATAAAGTCAGTGAACAGTAATACTTCCCCCCAATACTGTGCATTAAAAGAGTTATGAAAGTTGCATCATTCAAAAATTCCAAAGTTTGGGTGAGCAAATTGCTAATGAGCTGCAAAACAACGAATTCCTTTCTGTGGAAAACCTTGTTTCTTGAAAATAAAGCAACCTAGCTACCTTATTTTGAATTGCATATCATTTTATACTTACAAGACGTGGTTTTAAAAATGTAAAAAAAATTCTCTAAAACAAACGCAATATCGCCCTTTAAGCAGAAATACGACAAAAGTACAAACATTGACAGCTAAAAAACCCATAAAAGACATTAAGTATTTTAATTACTTAAAAAAAAATTAAGCTCAATTATACGGTTACACGGTTACTATCTTAATACACAAGTTAAGAAAGCAGCCGTCTTTCAGACTGTGTAAAATATGAGGCCACTGATTTATCCGAACGTATGATCAATGTTCAAAAGGATAACAGAGGTAATTCGAAAAAAAAAACACGACAGGATTTATAATCGTCAAAATAAGTATTAGTAAAAAATTATTATGTAAAGTAAAGAAAGCTGCTGGTGTCGAGAAACTTTTTCAACCCGTTTGTCATGAGTTTATGTTTCACTAAGCACGAGTTTCCTACCCCCCCCCACTCCCGTATTCCTGATCACAACCAACACCCGACATGTTGTAAATAGACGTTATATTTTAACATGACATCAGTTAATAAGTTGGAAATTAGTTCAATAATGGTGCCTAAAAAGTATTATTTTTAACTATTTATATCAATATTCAAATGAACACTAAAAAGGTACAAATTTCCCAATTAGGATCTTTACTGTTCAATTTTCCCGATAATAAGTGTTGTATTGGTGTAGCTTATCATCGTCAGTAATATTGGGCAAGTGATGAGAGTAAAACCACTTGAGAGTAAAAGATACAGATTGTTAGCTGACTCGCTATCTCCTATGAGAAAGAGCGACAACTTTTTTAAATTTCCAGAGCAAGAACATAGAACAAAAGTCAGAGAGGGTGAAGGTAGTCTACAGTATTTGAGAAGAGCAGTGACGTGAGCTTTTACCCCTTTTCCTAGTTTCCCCTCCTACAGCGGTAGATGATAAACAAAAAAGTAGAAACGACGTTGTCTGACCTCTCAGGATTAAATAACATCCTACCTACCGTTCAAAAGTTAAAATTCAAGTTTTTACTGCTGCTAAAAGAATTTATTAAAATGCTAAAGACACACAACAAACCCTAAACAAGCCCATCACAACCCATCTCTTCCTTTACTGTTTTCATTCAAAAAATAGCTGTGACTGGCACACTCTGTATCAGCCAGCTTAGTATTAGGCGGGATCCATCTTGTTTAGGAGGGAATATGATCCCGCCAATTATATTATGACCGTGATGCTCATGTTTGTAACTCTGGTACGCACTTAACTTTTTAAAGCAGATACCGAATAGGGCCACGCATAAGCATAAGACATACATATTTAACATGTCTTACTTACGTAGTACATGTGCATGATGGATGAGCAGGAAGCAAATCGTCAACCTAACACATAAGGTTCTAGCACAATAATGTTTAGTTCAACAGAAACTGAAAATATTTACATACGATTTTCTGAAAGTTATAGTAATATTTACAAATTTGGATACAAAAACCATACTGGCAAACTGAAAAAAGGACCATGAAGGGCCATGGGACCGGAGTAAAGTAAGTAGATGCCAATTCCTTTACTTGTGTTTAGTCATACTGGTACCCAAACAGCTATATACATCAAAGATTCTATATTTTGATGCCATTTACCTCGTGCCTTCCTACATAAAAATCCCTTCCAAGATTATTTTAGCTTATCACTCATATTTATCCCTTCACCTCTAATAGTCTCATGAATTACTCAATGATCGACAGTACTAGCTTTACTTTTTGCAACGAATTATTCTTAGTTAAACATCATAACACATTATTCTTACAATCAATTTTTGTGACAGAAGTATGTAATCATTTTCATTTCTTCTGCTATCACCGAATCTCCTTGGTGAACCTGAAGTAGGTCTTTGGAATTTACGTCTGTAAGGTAGCGTGTTCCTAGTCAGTCTTCGGACATTCTCGTTAATGTAATTCATTCTGAAAAATCCCGAAGACGTGTAAAGAGGTTCTGTAACCCTTATCCACCTGTTCCAGTTTCATCCGGAGGTAACTTTACTGCTTGATAATATTCAAAACAGATGCCCCTGCCCAGGATTCAGTTGATTCTGCCACTGAATCTCTCAAGTCAGGGAACATGAATCAGTCTTACTCAAATTATTGTTGCAATTAGATCCTTTTAAAGTGACCGAAGAATCCCAACGAGGATGTCCGCAAGGAGAGATAATAAAAAGATTCTGGGAGGTTGTGGCAGGAAAGATGTGGTAGCGCTACATACAGACGAAGTCCCAAACTACTATCTTCAGGATTAAGAAGGGCGCAATCGACTGAAAAGAATGTCTTAGGGTAAGACTAATACCCATAAGCTACAAATGACAAGTCAGATCAGTTGTAGTCTCCTCTCAATCGTCTCTGTTTTACTCTCAGTCTTATTTGTTCTTTCCATAACGTTTCCACCTGTTGATAAAACATAAATCGCCAATCAATTACTTAGATTTTTTTGAGTCCAATATCGTAGGTACCAATATCTACCCTACTATTGGTCAACTTTGTAAAGATAAACGTAAAACGCCTTATGTTGGCAAAGGGATAAAATCTCACAGTTCAATGATAATCTCTCCTCCCTGATTATTTTTTTTCTTCATGTAAGCATCTTTACATGAACAATTAATGCCAGGCTAGTTTTACGTAATGCCAGGTTACGCATTGTGGGGTGCTATATTTATTATGCCCAAGGTGAAAGAACAAGTTGGATCTTCACATATTCATCACTAAATACTTAATATTACTTTAAAAGAAAAAAAAAACTTTGTCCAGACTTGTTTCATTTACTTAATTATACACATTCGGTTCCCCTTATTTTGCGGTGTAGCAGAGTC
>JAAAJZ020733591.1:0-11040 GCA_010015985.2 Actinopyga echinites | reverse complement strand
TAGTGTTTATATAATGATTGCTGTAAACATCAAGTTGTTTTTAATAAACAAAATTAATATTTATATTAAACATATAAATATGTTTACGGGGTGTCCTTTTAGTGACGTCAATACGCTTATCATGTATTAATATGCGTTCAGACACTTACTGTTCTTATCTATTTTATTGTTCGTTTTCTTTTTCTTAAACGCCCTAACGTGTTAAAAAATGTAGACGTTTGTTTGTGCAGTATAGTGTTGGAGAACTTTTAACATCACTGATTAGAGAGTTCCAGAAGGGAACACTTGTACTTCTTATTTGAGAGAGTTGAAACTTATCCTAGAATAGCTGGTGCTAGCTGGTGCAGTAATTCTTTTGAGAGAGTTTTGTAGGTGTGACAACTTGAATTCCAAGTATAAATGCTGTCGTTGACGTAAGATTTCTGGTATATTGTAAAAATTGTTCTCATCCTAGTAAAAACATTATGCATTGTGCCTAATTTTTCCCTGAAAACTCTGTCAATTTATAATTTATTCTTTTCAACTTCTACATTAGCCAAAATCATGCAGTAAAGTTTTTCGTTCAAAAGGATTTTAAGCACAGTGGATCAAACGTGCAAGTAGTTTATGAAAAGTCAAACGCAGCGTCGTCAAAATTTACATAAATACTCGAGTACGTGTCTTCAAAATTTACATTAATACACTCAAGCTCTTTGAGGTTCCTGGGATGTGTTTAATTCATGTAATGTTAAGTCACTATAAACACTTCAGGTGAAAGACAATGACACGAAACCATCAGTCGAAACGTTAACATGACTCATACACGTCTTTTGAAAGCAAGAGAATGTTACTCTACTTCTTCGTTCAGCTATCTGGTGACAAATTTAGTGACACATTGCTGTCGAGGAGGACTCGGATGTTGCATTAACAGGCCAAGTACGATGTGACTCAACGGATGTCTCATTTACATGTTAGGTTTAACAAGATACTGTGAGTTTCAGAATACCTGATGCTCCAGACGACGACTGAGGTTTCGTTTCGAAAACTACAACTTACTGTAAAGTCTTCCACGATAAAGCTTTTCTTTACAGCCATATTGCATATATACTGCTTTTTCACACTGAAAACGTCAAATTGTGATAATGCCACATATTCGATACATACATACATTGTCATATTCAAGAAACGAAGCCGCTTTGGCAAAGAATGCACCTAACACCATTACAGCAGCATACGTATAACAAATGTCTAATGCACATTCACAAAGAACTATTATTGGTAGTAAATTAAAACAGTTACAGTTACAGTTACAGTTAATATTATCTTCAGGTAAAAGGTACTTTTTCATAAATTTCAATGTAATTTTATACTGGAATAAAGAAATGAAAATTACTCCATAAATAATTTCGATCAGGCTTCCTGAATGATTATGGGAAAATACCGCATTTGCCAAAAAATGTATATTATCTGGGTAAAAATTCCAGAATACCGAAAGATTCCATTAAACGGATGAAAAGACTTCAACAAAACAGATGAAAAAATTGTTTCGGTTGGGAAATGACTGAAATACTTTCGTTCTTTCTTTGTGTTGATTTACTCTTCTTAAATCATGGATAAACTGTAGAGACGGTATTTATGAACCACTGTCACGGGATCTAAGATTATTGCAAAAAACGGTCATTAATTTTCTGCGAGGAGTGACATTATATTATTTTATGTGCCAAAAACTAACGGATTTCAAAATATCGAGGATGGCACATTAGCGGGAAGGCGATTAATTACCTCTTCCTGTCAAGTCTGAAAGACGCCGGTTTCAAAATCAACATATTTAGTAATTCAAACTGCTGGTGAGAGCAATCTACATCAACAACAAGTTCCTTTTCGTTTTAATTTGAGGAAAGAAATCATTGTAAGAGGAAAACTGTTGTTAGAACACACAAGCTGATTCTCTTTTCAGTAACAACGTTACGCATCAGCATGAAAATAAAATAGGTAAAATGCCCTGCCACGAAAAAGAGTATTTGTTTTCAGTTCTTCGTTAGCAAAGCTTACAAAATGTGTTAAGTAGAAAAGGCTTTCTTATGTCTGTTGATTTCATTTTCTTTACATTTTGAGTTTTTCACTAAGATGAGGTGCTTTCTTTTCTTCAACAAAGCGAGAACGATATTTCACTCGGTATACTGATGTACTCATTTTATTTACCGAGAATTGTGATGGTTTGTATCATGAAGTTTGAGATAGTTTCAATAAAAACTTTAAATATATAGTTAGCTACGAACGGATTTTTCACCGAAACCTGTGATAGAAATGATCTGTTACTAGGAATTACTCACAAATGGCGAACGCTCTTAATCACCCTTAAGACTCAAATGCTTTCCCCCATGATTGAGGGTGGATTAAGTTACAAAGCTTTAAGTTATTATTGAAAGTAGAACCGTCACATAAATTTTATCTCCTCAAGTTTTATTTAAATGGAGACTCCCAGTATCGTCAACGTGAGTTAGAGAAGACTGAAAAACAAGAGTTACGTAGCAGTCATTCCCCTATTCTAAAAGGTTACGGCAATTATTCATCACAAGAAACTCCCATATACTTATTTAATTTGGCTTGCTACAGGCTTTCTCCTTTTCAAAGTCTTTCAGGCGTTTCCAGAGACTATGAGGACTTCCAAAGCAGATATATTTCTTTTGATAACTTGTATGATATTCATCCATTATTTCCCAAGAGTAATCAATTCAAACCATGGAAGGAGGAAGGGAAGCTAAATTGTCCTCCGCGAATTGCTTCTCTTAGAGCCTGTTTATAAACAGTATGAGATCAGAAAAGGAATACAAAATAACAATAAAAGTCTGGCGTCTCCCTCCTTTCTTTTGACAGTTGGCCATCCAAATGTTGCCAAATTGAGTGTTTTGGATGAAAATTTGTGATTTAATTGACGAAATGAGTACAAACTTGGGATTGTGCCTTGGGTTGGCTACGATGAGTCTTCTTTAGCAGCAATCTTCAAATGTCATACTGTTACTTCTTCTTGATTATTTTTTAAAATAAGAGTTGTTTTCTCAAGTTTTTGAAAAAAACTTCAATTCCCACAATATCTTATGTTCAGTTGGTCGAAAGAGACGTTTTCCAGCAAGAACCTATGCTTGATATGAAAAGCGAGGAGCTAGACGTTGTGCCAAAATAGTGTGATATCATGGAAGTTCGAATAAAACACCTCTCAGACTGCTAACTCATTACGGCAATCTCAGAATAAATTTGATGTTGTGAAAAGGAGAATGAATATGGAGTAAAGCTTTTCTGTGATCCTTGGAAATGGGATAAGGGAAAACAGCAATGTGGCTCTACTTTGTTTGCATATTTTTTTACCAAACGAGATTGGTGGTTTTGGGGGATTATGAAGTGAATAGCGACGACATGAATTGGTATGAAGAAATAAATTACAAGAGTAACAAATCGACTGCTCATTACATTTCTTGGTATGTTTTTATTCCTTTTTCTATATGACTCAAATTTCTAATGATCAGCCCTTTTTTGCAGATTCCTTCACTTTGAAGCAGTGTATTCTCCTTGGGTTTTATTCTACCAGTTTTGAAACGACTTGTATTCATTTTACGATGTTCACTTTACGATTAAGCAGCTAAGAAATTCAAATGCATTTAGAAAATTTTTAGCTCCGAACAGTATCCTCTTGGCAGAATCCAAGCTCCAGTTCATTTCATAACCTTCTGCTAGTTCGAACTCGAAAATATTCACGTCACTCGCTAGACAAACGTGAAAGATCGATGTTGTAAAGGGCGGGATGTCCTGAGAAACATGGATTTCACCCTCAACTGGTGACAAAATCGAAACACAACCATGTACAAGGTTTTCCTATTCCTAAAATTTTCCTCTGCCCTTTCCTAAGATGTGCAGACATCATTTCATTATTTTTACATAATAACTGGATCGCCGCTCAACATCTGAAATCGATGACGAAGGAGTTTGGGGAACGTATAACAGTTGTTTTAAAATCCTGCGCCCTTTACCCTTGAGAGTTTTCCTTCAAGGAAGCGGTAGCACGTGAAAAAGTACATGTTGTTTCATTACATAGCAGTTTACCCTTTGGGGTTACGGTAAGGAAACGTTTTCATGGACCATTAACCAAGCTCTAACTAACTACTTGCGAGGACTGAAGTACTTCGATGCTATAAGTGGGCTTAATACATGAGACATTTCTACTTTTGAACGCCTGTCTGTTTCCTACTGTCAACTTAATATATTTTTGATTACTCGACGGACAACAGAGAGACATTTTCCAACTAATTTGCGCTGTCAGTAATGAGGATCAAACACAGGTTGTTCGAGGCCTTTTGTATAACACCAGATGGGTAGACGCCAAATTGGTAAGAGAATACCTTTTTCTCATAAACGATGTGAAACAACACTAACTGTAAAACCCGATGTGTCGGGATGACTTGAACAACCTGAGCTGCTTAGACCTTCCTAGTTCAACCAACTGAGTTAAGACGAGTATGTGTTTTTAATAAGGCTCAAAACTCAGTTGATTGAACTATGGGAGTCTAAGCAGCAAGTTACCTCAGTTTTCCCGAGTTATCCCTACGCACCAGGTTTTACACTGAATGGTGATACAATTGTGGTAAACAGATATTTGCATTGGAATAAATTACTCTTATGGGTCATGTAGGGAGTGATATAAAATTCGAAGGGTTGCTCTTTCAAGTATTGTTCCCTTTTAGAAAATAGTGTGTACAGTTGCTACAGTTCTGATGGATCAAACCTAAAAACAAAATGTAAAGTAACCTTTTGGGATGTTGTCGCAGGAAAAACAAAATTGAAAACAAATGCTCGTTTCCCTAAAGGGGAGTGCAGTGGAAGTTTAAGAAGATTGTAGAGTTATGCAATCTTAGTACTTCATCATACTAACAAGGAAAGTCGATCTGGTGTTACTGGAGGCCCATGTGCAAATACTTTATTTTGAAGCTGTGGGAGTCAAACTTTCTCTAAAAATTCAAAAAGTAATGCAGACTATTTTGCCAGCAAGTATGAACTATGTTAATGTTTTGATACATTAACGCTGAAATTTGCTTTCAAAATCCGGTGTTATAAAACCGGACACTCAGCACACCTACAGAGTAGTTCTATTGTACAAGGCTATATCCTTCACACAGTAGTATGCACACTCACCAGTCCGGGAGATTCTCCCGTTTTGGAGAAAACCGAAATTCTCCCGAAAGGGGGAAATTTATGTAATACATTGTACAGGCTGTCCAGCCTAACAACGACAAGGGTAAGCAAGAACCAAAAACTACTCAAACCTTGCGTTTTTCTCAAAAACGGCGTGGTGAACGTGGCTTTTCGGGAGCTGTGACAATACACCTACCGTACTCAACATAGATTTATGATTATGACGTTACATTCAACGGACAAATTTTGCAAAAGGGTTGCAAAGCCCGTTGGTCACTGACAATGTACACAAGGAACGCTACGGATTTTGGGTAAAATAGGCAAAATGGCGGCGCCGATTAACAATTTTTCTCTCGATCGGGTGAAAAGTAAATTCTCACAAAAATGGGGAATCTACCGGACAGCTCACTATGTCGTGCGAACTACCAACTAGAGTGCCTTTGAACCTGAAGGTGCAATTAAATTTGACTTGCTTTTGTGTTGACACCAGTACTGTGACCAATCCCTAACTTTACTGTCTACCGCGTAAATGCATCCAGGGCGAGTCAGTGTCCCTTTTAAGTATATCCACAAAATTAAACGTTGAGATGAGTCACTTTATGTTATGAAAGTTTGCATTAGCTGTATTCTGTAGAGTCATATGGCATCTTATCATTATGCGAAACGTGCCTGCGTAAGTCGTAATACCTGCTGTAAAATACTTAAAGAATGATAGATATTGATGTTTAGTTAACTAGTAACCTCCATTGTTGGAATCATTTGCATCAGTAATTTTAAGCTCGAAATATACGGGATGTAGTACTGTTTGTGCATTTTTTAAAAATATTATCACTAAAGAATCTTAGAATGTTACGAAAAGATACCATGATTTTATCAATGCGTATGAAAGACATTCCGTGAAGAGGAATTCATCTGTTTCAAGATGTCGTAGGACAAATGACCTTTCTTGTCATTTTTGGGAGAGAGTATACTCTCCAACTTGTCTGCGGTGTTTGGAGATTAGAGGACAGGATTCCACATCGTTTTGTTCATTTATCTGCGGTCATACTTAAGATTGGAGAACAGGATTTATGACTTGAGGAGATTCCTACGATAAAGGTATGTATTTTATTCATCATAGTGTATATGAAACGTTGGACAATCACACGTTATCATAATTCTCTATCGAAAGTAAAGAAAACGACTGGCTATACATTCCATTGTGACTAAAGACTAAACAACAGAAAAGTCACATGGAAAAGTTTTAGCATGGCCTTGTCCCAAATTGGTTAAAGACGCATAAAAGTGAACGACAAGTAACAGACTAACGGACAACAGCGAAACATGCTGTTTAAACTTAAACTGCCTCAACGTCTTAAAAGTGGGCAAGGAATAGGTGTTAAAAACTAGCAGGTGTATGTCGAACATGAATTTTCAACATGTATTTTTGGCATTAGAGAAACGTTGCCATCCTACTTACATCTGCAATTTGTTACTGTGTTTGCCATCTCCTGCGCTAAATGTTCGGCCTAGCTTTACGTAATGTGGTTTGTACAATTGCATGTGCGTGATAATATCCTGGATACGCAATTGATATTTTAGCCCGGATCGCCGCCTCATGCCGTTAGCACGCAGGGCTATGGGGGCTAAACCTCTCCAGA
Source organism: Actinopyga echinites (assembly GCA_010015985.2). Lineage (NCBI taxonomy): Eukaryota > Metazoa > Echinodermata > Holothuroidea > Aspidochirotida > Holothuriidae > Actinopyga > Actinopyga echinites. The sequence goes on along the minus strand of JAAAJZ020733591.1, from coordinate 4,237 downwards.
TTACACATAGCCCACCTGTTTAAATGCCTATCGCAACTTACATTTCGTAAACACAAATATATGTTGAAAATTCATGGTCGACGTACACCTGGTTTTGCACACATATTCTTTACCCTCTTTCAAGACGTTGAGACCAGTTGGTAATAAACAGATTGCTTCACTACTGTCCGTTAGTATGTTACCAGTCGTTCAATTTAATGCATTTTTAGCCAGTTTGACAGGTTCTTTGAGCAATGGAAGTCCGGAAAACTCTTTAGTTATTCAGATGCTTCCTAGCACCCCGGGTAAGCTCGGTAGAACTGGTTAGCATCATTATCACTGTCTTGAAAAAGCACCGATTTGCTGATACACAGAGAGTAGGAAACTGGGAAGGGGTGGCAGAGAGGGCACTTACCTCCCACCTTATATTGAAATGATTTCTAAATTGAAAAGATTCCACATTTGATCTAAAATGTTGAGTTGGAAGCCACTCGACGTGAAATTGTAATTCAAAAGCCCTTTCGGGCTTCTCCTACATCCGTGGTCGCTTAGCGTCGTAAAACAACTGCCTCAAGGCCACGGCCTGAATTATTATTGTATAAATAAATATAAAGGCCCCGCATAATGAAATTGACATTAGTTGTTGTTAAGTCAGGTAAGTTGGTGGTATATTCGAAGATTGTCTACTTGTAAATTTCGTGGACTGCTCAGTAACCAGTAAAGGATAGTCCATGGGTTCATTCCAATGCCTAAAATATTTTTCATAAGTACCTCAGAGCTTCCGGGGACTTCAACTTCTCTGAACATTCTGAGTACATTGCTTTAGTCTTGAGAATATACGAAAGAACAGATTTTTCTTTAGTTTAAAATAATAAGAAAAGCAATGGAGCTTAGGCTTCGGTCTTTACCAATCATTAAATTACACTAAGCTTGCAGTTGGTGAGTTCACTCTTTTTAAGTGGACAGATGAAGAACATGGCAGAAGTTCTGAGCTGTTGTTCCTTGTTTCAAGAAGGAAGAAAAAATTCTTGATCCAGAATAACATAAGTATGCTTAAGTCAATAACAGCGGCAGGGGTTTTCACCACAGTGCATGCCGTATTGATCAAGCTACAAAAGTGAACTTTCCAACCCCCCAAATATTGGACTTAAATGAGGTCGTATCGTATGTCACGTTGTAACGTCCAAGGTTATCTTCCTTCGCCGAGCCTCATCCTCTTTCCACTCTTCTTTGGAAGAGTTACAGACTTGATTAGACAGGATGTAAACAGTGTCTGGGCTATGCCAAAGACCACCTCTTATGTAATATCTCTCGAGTCAATTGATTATCTATCTTTTACACATGCATCGTATATCATGATCTGGACAATAAAACGTCCATCCTTGAGAGGGTTGGTGTATTACAAAAGGAAGAGGAATTTTTCAGCAGTTTTAGTGAGACCAATACCTCATGGTAGGTACTTTGTCCTATAGACTCTACAATTGTAAAGTCATCTAAAGACTTGTGTAATGGGATTACATATTAGTGAGGCTGTATGCCACTAAACTTGCATTTTTGTGGATCCAATACTTTTCTCTTCTACATCACTGGACGTTTAATCATTTTGCATTGTTAGTAGGGATAGACTGGAGTGATAACTGAGACGTGAAGATGCCTTTTGCGTGTTTAACGTTCGAGAAAAGGTCCCTGGCATTTCGTAAAGCACGTGCTAGTGGCCAGTAAATTAATACACGACGTTTAGCAAGGTGATTGAAGTATGACATTTCCGAATGGTTTTCACTTAAGAACGCACTCCTCTTTAACACAATAAAAAGGAAGAAAAGGGTGAAAACTGAACTCTCATTACTTGAGTTTCTTTGCGTGCTTCGGTGATCATGAAGTAAGTCAGGTGGAATTTATTCTCGATCTTAACCTACAAAACGCTCTACGACAATATCAAATCCTTTGTAGTCGCCAAGTGAGAGAGCTGCAGAATCGATTTGGTAAAAGGTGAAGTAGTTTCGACGAGTATGCATGGCCCCGGGCTTACTAGGTTTGAGTGTGAGGGCTGAAAATGGTTTGGACGCTTATTTTGTCTTGACGTCGAGGGTTATTTTGTCTTGAAGTCGAGGGTTTAGTGGTTGAAAGCGACCGAAAAGACTCTCACTCATTGAAAAAGGTTGCTACCTTTTAAATGACAAATCAGAGACTAATTTAGAGTGTACATGCGTCCTCTTCAGTTTCACAAAGACTCGGAATGTACTCAAATTACTCCATTGTGGGACTGCATTTTCCTCTATATCCCTTTATACATTGGACATTGATCAGACAAAAACATAACCATGAGTTTTCGTCAAGCACATGTTTGCTATCAGTTAGAATACGGTGAGATGACAGTTAACGTAATTACAATGTAAAATCCTTGTATCTTAATAGAAAGGCAACGGGAGCTATTTCAACATAATTTGAAATATGGACTGTGAGGTGTTTCACCGACGTCACGTGATTGCGGTTTTGACGGGCAAGCGTCCAATGTGTCAACACGCGCAGTAGACGTATTTGCGGATGTCACAGTATTATCTATGGTTATATGTCCTGCGCGTGCGCTGTAAACACGCTTACTGGGTGTGTGTTTTGCCCTTCACTGCCGGGCAGTCTCAATCGCGGGACGTCACATGAAATCCCTCTATATATGAAGGATTCAAACTTCGGACTTTCCCGGAGTTATAACTGGTGTGTCAAGGATAAATGGCAGTCTAAGAGCTTAGAGTTTCGGACTTAAGTACAGGGAGTCCACTATGCATACTGTTCTTTTTGGCATTGAAAATACAATGCAGTAAAGGCATGCAATTGGTGTCATTAGCTTTTTGGCTTAACAGAATACGCCACAAGAGACATTGCAGTTTACAAGCGTTTGTTTAAGAGGTGGGAAAATAATTTTATGTGAAGGTTTTAATCTTGCGACTTTCGGCATCAAGCGAATGGGAAGATACACACATTTTTTCGTTGAGTTATTATGCTCAGTTTTATGTATCCTTAAAGGGACTAAGGAGTCGTCCCAACTTTATTTTGAAAAATCATCAAAACCTTGCAATTCTCCTTCCATTTCTTTTATAAGTATTTTTCATGATGTTTCTGAACATCAGCACTGCATAAGAAAGCTGTTCTGCTGCAAAATTAAGGAATTCAACGACAAAAATGATATCACATGATTTAAAAGAGCCATTCATGAAATAGCATTGAGGGGTATACTAATTCAGTTTGGAGCGACTGCTTTTTCCCTTTAAATGCATCTGTTTGTAAAATTACCCTCACTACAATTTTTTTCGGCACGCTTCGCGCATCTATGATTGCTGTTCAGCGGCTGGGTCGTAGTTGAAAAATTATAGTTTGTCTGATCTGAGATAGCAAAACAGATGAATCTTAATACATTATGTAATAAGATGTAATACATGTTATCAATGTTGTGGATACTTCCAAATGGTCAATCGAATGGCAACAGAATCGGTGAATGTACCGACAGACCCCCCGAGAGGCAAAAGTGGGAGGAAGCAACCTCCCACTCACTCCCTTTGACTATGCTTCTGTTTAATAGACTTCTGTTATTGCCTTTTCCAACCCAATGGAAAACCTACAGGAGGCATTTTGATATATTTTTATATATCGTGCAATGATATCTAGGGCAACTACATAATATTACTGTTAATTTTTTCCTCAATAATTTTGTTAAAGAAAATAATAATGGTGGTGTAATAACTGAATCAAAATTAAGTTAAATGCATGGACATTTTTTTTTTCATTTTTTTTTAAATTCAGCTCTGGTTATCAGGTGCTATCAGACAAACCGAGATGGTGGAATCGTTTCTGCTGCCACCCCAATCAGCGAGGACGAAACAGATGGTATCAACTTGCCCAATAACAGCAGTAGATTTAAACAAGTTATCATTTACGTAATATGTCTGTTGACTTGGTACCGTACTGTATATATAAGCTGTTCTTAATTACGCACTTACAATGAGAAACTTCATATATTTTATTGTAGACCAAACGTATTTTTCTATAAATTAACTTTCGTGCGAAATACTTCAACAAATGGGGCGCGCCACTTTGTCCAAGTGAGCTGCAACGTACCGTGAAACGTCAAAGACTCAATTGAGGGAGATTGCATTTTCCATTTAAGCTACAGCACCAAACATCAAAAAGTTGTGTGCTTTTGAAATAATTTTCTAAAGGATTTCATTTGCCATGCCTGTTTCCAGTGAGCATGGCAGGCCTAGCT